>OY992538.1:3729781-3992071 GCA_963921195.1 Pegoplata infirma | reverse complement strand
CAATGTATTAAAAACAAATTTTAATACGAAAAAAAAAATATTTTTCGTGTAACCGGGTTTTTCTTGTAACCGGTTTTTTTGTGTATTTGGGTTTTTGGGTAACCGGGTTTCATTTTATCCCGTATTAAAATAGAAAAACTTGAAAATTGTTAATTCATAAAATTAATTTAATTCAATAAAAAATGCTAATTTTAACAACTTTAGACTTGTTCATCTCCTTTTCTATTGATATTATATACGCAGATGAAAAAACGGGCAAAAGCGGGCAGGTCAGTCTGAAAGCTAGTAAACCAACGAACATTTTGGCATCCTAACTTTTGGATTATGTCGCGGAACATTTTGGAACAACTATATCAAATGGAACAATTTTTCAAAATTTATATAAAAATATCAAAAATCATCAAAAAAAAATAGGGAAAAAGAGCTGTTCATACCCATTTACATGTTGTACTTCCCTTTGTCAAATAAATTAATCCCCAAAAAAAAAACAAGGTCCCATCTTAATAATGTATAAATTTGCTAGCTTTTTTGATTACGGTATATGGAGATTTAAGCATACATATTTTCTCTTTGATGGATCATTCCAAGAGAATGGGTGTACCGATTTTTACAAAAATTACAGACAAGGTGCAGCAAGTCATACTTAATACAATAGTGCATTCGCTTTTTTTAATTTAATAATTTTGTTTATTTTAGTTTTGGCCAAAAAAACTACCATCTCGGCCCAGTGTGGAGTGGTTGTTTACCTCCTCAGCAAGCTTGATATCACTGTATGTATATTTTTTTTCTAGTTTTCTTTACTTCCATCAAAAACGTACAACATACAATATTATGGTACTGTAATTTTTTCATATTGAAACGTATCTACTTTTTTATTGTTTTTTTCTTTGCAAATATAACGTGTTCAGGGGCTACTGCTGCATGATGTTCATCAGTATACGTATGTTGTTATTGTTATAACGTAAAATTTTTAGGCAACGGTCTTTTGAAAAAAAAAAATAATTTGTTTTCTTTTTACAACTTGAATTTAACAGTTACAGTTTATAGCCAATTTAATGCTTTTGTTACTGGATCTGATAAGATGTATGTAGCAAACTCCGGGAGGTTTATATTTTGGAGTATTTTTGGTCTAAAAAAACAAGTAAAAGTGTCACATTGGTCTGTGCCGAATCTTTTATACCCTCCTCAAAAAAAAAAAAAATAAATATTGCCAAGGGCGTTATTTTCGGGTCGGTGGGTGACGTTGAGGGACACCTTCCCTCATAGTTTATTTTAATAAATTTTATATATCCATGCCCACAAAAGGGGGCGGGTTAAAAAAATGTTAAACCTCTTTGACCAAATGCAGGACTTTAAACTTTTTCTGACATAAAAATATTGTATTTGTTTAATAAAAATACACGAAATGTAAAAATTTAATTTTTCAGAGGTTGATTTAGTTCTTAAAAGGTGATTTGGCACATTTAAACACTTAACCAGCCTATGACTATAAGACATTTTCGTGACAAACGCCAGGGTTCTAGTTTTTTTTTTTTATTTTGGGCTGGATTCGGGATTGGAGAAAAATGTTCGGGATCCCAACTTGGGATTCCAAGATTTTCATGATAATTTGAATTTCGGAATTTTTTGACACTTTTGCACTTTAAATTCACGCGTTTGTAAAGATAAACGTGGTTCTGTTTGAATTGTGAACTTCGAAAAAGGACAACCATCGTGAGCAGTCATCCGGACAATGACTGCAGGTAGAAAGTCCTCATGTGAAGGATATCCGTAATGAGTTATCTTTTTTACTTTTGGTCGTGGTCCATCGTTATAAACTTTTTGCATCTTTTTCTTATGAATCTTGTGTTGTTTTAGAAAAACATAAAATTAAAACTGTTTACAACTTAAGGGCTTAAGATGTGTCCAATGCCCTTTCCTCGAACCACCATTAGTTTTAAGAATCTTTTTGCAAGTTTCACATTTCGCTAACGGTTCACCTTTTGCTTCCACAAAAAAATGTTCCAGACGAAAATTTTCCGTATTGTTTTGTTTTGTGTTCCACATTATCATGAATTCGGGATTGGAAACTATACTACATACAGACATTAACAAAATGTCTTAGAATCGAACATTGATTTACACACGGAATGACAAAGTGAGTATGCCCCCATATATGTAGTTAAAGGGTATAAACAAAAACGGATGCGGTCTCATAACCAATGATTTAAGTTTTGGGGTTTTTATAAATTTAAAATAAGTCTTGCGACACATCATATTTCTTATTTTGATACTCTGAACACGAATATATGGTGGGTTTCTCCTGCGTTCGAGAAATTGAAAACAAAAAAATCTCAACATTTTTTTCTTGACCCTTAGGAAAATTTCCAGAGCTTAAGAAAATTTAAATCAAAAATTTAAAACTTTGTTTTTCTTAAACATTTTTAAAGGTTCATACGGTAAAGCTACAAGAAAGTTGATATCCATGAGCCACCATTAAAGGTAAGCAAAATAACTCAATACAAATATCCTTCACAGCAGAACTATCTAACTGTAGCTATTGTCCGACTTCTCTCGATGGTTTTGCTTTATCGAAGTTCACAACTTAAACAGAACCCCTTTACGAACGTGTCGATTTGAAGTGCCAAAGTGCAAAAAAAAAAACAGAAAAATTTTATAACAATCAAAAAAAACCACGCGAAGTCCTGGATTCAAAATATAACGAAAATCACGAGATCGAGGAAATCGCATTTGAATATTGAATTTAATAACAATTTCATAATTTTCTTGTTTTAACATAGCGTATGAGTAACGTTTTGTACAGATTCGTTCAACTGTTGACAAGTGTGGACGTGTTTTAATTTATCTCCGTGCTATTAATTGAATTTTTGAAATTGTTCGTAATAGGTATTTTTGTAATATTTTCATGACCACATCCAGGAAAATGAAAATATGGACACAAATGATACCGATTTAATTCGAGGCTCTGCCTCACCGACTGGTGCTGGTCCTAGCACTGGTCTTAGGGTTGCGACCTTGAAGTCTGACCTTGATTCCGGTAGGGGTGCTCAGCCTAATATTGGTGGTAAAAAGAAAAAGAAACTTAAACCATCAAAGGTCAGGCACAACCAGAGACGGCTTTGTTTGAAAATAATTAACAGACTAAGCCAACTTGATGGAACGAAGCTCTCCGAACGTGAGAGGGCGTCGCTATCATGGGCGAAAGGAGTCATTGAAGAACAGGACAAACTTTCGGCAATGCGCGCATCTAACAAACAGAGCGCTGTTTCGGCATCGTCATCGAAATCTGGTAAAAGGCTGCGCTCGCCCGACGAGAAACCTTTACCTAAGAGATCTAAGGTGACCGGCAACGTCTGGACTCAGTCTTTTAGTGAAGTGGTTAAAGGTAACTTCGTTAGGGCTGTGATAAACAGGCAAAATGGGGATTGTAGTATTCCAAGGGACAAGTGGAGTTTAGTTGAAACTAAACTAAATGAAATCTACTATAGGCTCCTTGAGAGTATGCCTGATTTTCTACCTACTACTGTCAACGCAGGTTGGTATCAGGGGCGTGTAAAACTCGTTGCTTTTGGGAACGAAAGATCCGCAGCCGTGTTTAAGGTTGCCATTAGCCAAGTGGGAGAGTTATGGCCTGGAGCCAGACTGGACGTTGTGGAAAAACATGATATCCCCTCGCAACCCAGAGCTCATGCATGGATCCCAATGGCTACAAATGACACTGCGGTGATTCTTAAGATGATAAAAGTCTGCAATCCTGACCTTCCAACTCAGAATTGGCAAATTGCCAGATTGGGTGAGATGGAGGGCGCTCGTCGTCAAGCAGTGGTCTTGGTTAATGAGGAATCGCTTCCGCTTTTAGCCAGGACTGACGGCATTATTAGATTTGGATTTTTTCATATAAGAGTCAATGTCTACAAGGGCGACCAGAAGACTATTTTGGACGCAGACAAGCCAGTGGCAGAGTCGGCTGGGGAGGAGAATCTGGAAAAGGTTGATATTCAGCTGGCCGATTCTAGGCTGATGGGAGATGCATCTGGCATTTTTGAAACCGAATCTGGTAACGAATGCGACCTCTGTGATGGCATGGAGGATAAAGCCGATGCCACGATGGGTGACATTCAGGACGAGGCCCATGCAGTGAGGAATTCGGAGAGTTCTGTTGCCTCCGATTCAGAACAGATGGGATATATATCTGGCTTATTCGAAACCGAATCTGGGGACGAATGCGACCTCTATGATAACACGGAGGATGAAGCCAATAACACGGTGGTGGAATGGATGGTGGAAAAAAAGCAAGATGTTGCGGTTCCTACAAATAAACCTCCATCACTGTAAGGCAGCCTCAGCTGCACTCTTGCTGCGCCTGACGACAGGAGCAGTTGACTTGGTTTTTATCCAAGAGCCCTGGATGCGGGGTGGCAGGGTTTGCGGATTGAAGACCCCTGGGTTTAAGTTGGTGGTTGCCAAAGGTGAGGGCTCACCAAGAGCCTGCATCTTGGCAAAAAATGGCTTAAATATATTCTTTTTATCAACTTTTAGTGATATGGATGTTACAGCGGCTAGCTTAGAGCTTCATGGGAAGTCTATTTGGCTCGCCTCTGCGTATTTTCCTAATCCGGGGTCAATACCCCCGGAGAAGGTTGTCGGTCTAATTCGGGAGTCTGAATCTAGGGGACACCAGTTAGTAGTGTGTTGTGATGCTAATGCACATCATTCGATATGGGGAAGTACAGACACAAATGATAGAGGCGAATCACTTTTGGAGTTTTTGTTAAGCACTAACCTCTATATTTGTAACAAGGGTGGTGAACCAACTTTCGTTACAAGTACGCGGCAAGAGGTTCTTGACGTAACACTTGTATCAGATACATTGTCTGATAGAATTGATGACTGGAGAGTTTTGGAAGAGCATTCTTTCTCAGATCATCGCTACATTGAGTTTTTAATCAGGGAGCGTGCCCCGGTTGAGACAGTCTCTAGAAATCTGAGGAGAACAAACTGGGTGAAATATAGGGAGACTTTTTCTTTGCTTTTGGATGAAGTACCCTTATCTAAACCACATAGTTTGGCGCAAATTGACTGTCTGGTTGACCATATAACAAATGTTTGTAATTGGTGCCTGGATGCGTCTTGCCCTTCTGCAAAGCCTAGAGGGAAAAAAAAGCCACCTTGGTGGTCAAATGAATTGCAGACGAGCAGAGATTCCTGCAGAAAGCTCTTTAATAAGGCTAAATTTTCAAGAGCGGACGAGGACTGGTCTGCATACAGGCTGCAACTTAAGAGTTATAAAAAGATGATCAGAAATGCAAAATGTGATTCTTGGAAAAACTTCTGTGGAAACATAGAAGACGTTCCTGAGGCATCCAGGCTGCGCAAGGTTCTGGCTTCTTCTCCTTGCACCCTGGGATACCTGAAAGATCCTAATGGGGTGTGGTCTTCCTCCAGTGGAGAGTCGCTGGATCTCCTTTTAAATACGCATTTTCCGGGCAATTCCATGACGCCGTTTCAAGCTTTGGAACGTTCTGACGCCCAAGCATCTGAAATTGCTTCGGAAATAATAAATATGCCAACATTAATCTGGGCGATAAAAAGCTTCAGGCCCTATAAATCCCCGGGACCTGATGGTATAATCCCGGCTGAGTTGCAGCAAGTGTCGGACTATATAGCCCCGTTGCTGTATAATCTATACACAGCATGCATCAACTGGTCGTACATTCCTTTAAAATGGAGGGATACCAGAGTCGTATTTATCCCGAAGGCTGGGAAAAGTTCCCACACAGCTCCGAAGGATTTCAGACCAATTAGTCTGTCTTCTTTTTTGTTAAAGACAATGGAACGAATGATAGACTCATATTTGCGTAGAGTGATTGACCCGAGGTTGCTTTCGACAAAGCAACATGCATACAGCAAGGGACGATCAACGGAAACAGCTCTTCATGAGCTCGTTGGTACCATCGAGAGATCGCTTTCGGTAAAGGAGTACACTATGGTGGCCTTTCTTGATATTGAGGGGGCTTTTAATAATGTCATCCCAGAATCGATAATATTGGCATTGTCTGGTCTGGGAGTAAAGCGTGAAATCGTTTTAATGGTGGAAAGCCTACTTGCCAGTAGACGTATAACGTCTGAATTGGGAGCGTCCGTCATATCTCGATTTGTCAATAGGGGCACACCACAAGGAGGTGTTCTTTCGCCGCTTCTTTGGAACCTGGCACTGAATTCAATGCTACTATCTCTAGAAGCACGTGGCTGTCATGTTGTCGCATATGCTGACGATGTCGCGATAGCGGTAAAGGGGAAGCATCTGCCAACATTGCGGGACATTCTTCAGGGTTCTCTGAAAGATCTGTCTAAATGGGCAAGAGACTGTGGTCTAGGAGTTAATCCTAGTAAAACAGAGCTTGTTTTATTTACAAGGAAAAATAAGATTCCTGCTTTTGATCCCATTTCTCTGGACGGTACTGAAATCACCTTCTCAGATGGAGCTAAGTATCTTGGAGTATTTCTAGATAGGAAGCTGAATTTCAGGCGTAATATTGAGGAACGGGTGAGAAAAGCAACGATTGCTTTGTATTCCTGTAAAAGGGCCATTGGAAAACGATGGGGTTTTAGCCCTCAAGTCGTTCATTGGATCTATACAGCAGTGGTGCGTCCAATTTTGCTGTATTGAATCATTGTCTGGTGGCCTGCTTTAGAAACAAAATCGAACTGTGTCTTTATCACGAAGGTACAGAGAATGGCGTCAATGTGCATCACTGGTGCTCTTCGTACTACACCTACGGCTGCATTAGAAATCCTCCTTCGCCTGATACCCTTGGACATATTGGGTAGGCAGTATGCAGCTGCGTCGGCAATTCGACTTAATAGCACGCTGCAATGGAGGAGCAGCGATTGTGGCCATAGCGCGATCTTGAAAAAGATAACAATACCACAAAATGTGGATTGTGCTCCCTCTTTGAGCCTCTTTGAGCGCCACTTTACCACTATGATACCATCCAGGGAGTCTTGGATGGGGGATACTCCGGGAAGTGGAGCTACCATAAATTTTTACACAGATGGATCGAGGCTGCACGAACAAGTGGGCTTTGGGGTCTATTCGGAAGAGCTTGGATTGAGCCTGGCTCGTACATTGCCAGATCATTGCAGTGTCTACCAGGCAGAGATGCTGGCAATAAAGGAAGTGGCTGACTGGTTGAGCTGCAATGTCTTGTCTACAACCGCAGTCAACATCTATACTGACAGTCAAGCCGCGGTCAAGTCCCTGGATTCAATGTTTCTGAAAACAAGATCTGCCCTTAACTGCCGCACGTCTTTAAATGAGATGGCCAAGCAGTTTAACATACGACTCATATGGGTCCCAGGGCACAGAGACATTCCAGGGAATTGCAAAGCCGATGAGCTTGCAAGACTAGGAACTACCTTACAGGTTCCAACAGAATTGGAATGTGTTGGTATGCCTCTAGAAACTTGCAAGCAAAACCTACGGCTTTGTTCTGCGACGGAGACTAATCAAAGATGGGCAAATGGATGGATGTGTGAGACAACACGACTGATTTGGCCTTTCTTAATCAGGGGCGCACAAGTGAGCTGATATCGCTTCCAAGAGGAGAGATTTCAACGGTGGTTTCTATAATTACCGGACACTGTCTTATAGGGAAGCACGCAGAGCGGTTAAATGTGCCGTCGAATGACTTTTGCCGAAGTTGCATGGATGAAGAGGAGTTGGAAACTATCGAACACTTTATTTGCCATTGCCCGGCACTTTCTGGTCAGCGACTTGCTTCACTGGGATCTAGGGAGCTGTACGATCTTTCAGATTTGTCGGATGTCAAAATTCAACATCTAAGGAGTTTCATAAGAAGCTCAAACTGGTTTAACGACAGGGACTAGTAGGGAAACCTATTACGATCCCGTGGTATCACAATGGACCTCAGAGTCTACGTGTGTTGACGTAAAACGTCAGCAGCCACTTACAACCTAACCTAACCTAACGTTTTTGTAAATCTTTGTTACTCATGCGTAGCGTTGCCAATTTAGCTTTTTTCCAGCTAGATTTAGCTTTTTTTTTTAATTTTTCGTGGGAAAATTTTGCATTTAGCTTTAAGCGGATTTTTTTTAGCTTTTTTTTGAAATTTGTTTGCCTTTTTTTTTTAGTTTTATTTAGACTTTTTTTAAACTTTTTTTCATTAAATATCAATGTAAAAAGATAAGAACATTCATTTTTACTTGAAAAATTTCTAGTTGTGTTCAAAAACACAATTATATTTCAAAAACATCTAACTATTTATATTTTAAAGTTTGTCTAAATGAGTTTTAGGAAGTTTTTATACCCTACACCACACTGTGGTACAGGGTATAATGAGTTTGTGCTGATGTTTGTAACTACCCGAAATATTGGTCTTAGACCCACTTTTAAGTATACCGATCGACTTAGAATCACTTTTTGAGTCGATTTAGCGATGTCCGTCCGTCCGTCCGTCCGTCTGTCTGTCCATGTAAACGGTGTAAACACGATACAGGTCGCAATTTTCAATCAATGGACTTGAAATTTAAAACTTAAGCCTCTTTTGGCCCAAGGACGAAGCCTATTGAAATTGGAAAAAATCGGTCCATATTTAGACCTAGCCCCCATACAAAGGTCCTCTTTAGTTTTGACTCAAATGACTCTAATAACCGCATTTTAATAGGTATCTTTTCGAAATTTGGCAGGTAATCATGTTTCATCCACACAAATCACCATTCCGAATTTTAAAGAAATCGGACCAGTTCTTCTTGTAGCCCCCATACAAACCACCTTCCCGATTTTCACATAAATCTCTAAAATTTCATGAAAATAGAAAATATTTAATTAAAATTCTGTTTGTGTATGTTAAACGCGTACTTAAATAACCTTATCAAATCTGATTTTAATCGGACCATTTTTGGACTTAGGTCCCATGTGAAAATTTCGCCCGATATTCAGTTGAAGCGTTTTTATGTCAACAAAAAGAAGCTCATTCCACTCAAATTTGATTTGTGAGTGCTTTTTACACTTATTAAAGATTTGACAAAATGTAGATCTAATCAGTCCATGTTTGAACTTTGGACGCATTTTCCGGGAATCTCTGGTGTAGGGTATTATATGGTCGGTCTTGACCGACTATAATTTTCATACTTGTTTTTTAATTTACTTTTTTTTCAGAATTCTAATAAAAATTTTTAAACTTTAATAAAAATTTTTAAAATGTATTTGGAAATTTCTTAAATATAAATTCAAGAAAAGTGGTGTTTTTGTCGAACTTTGCATAAAATTTTCACACAAATTTAAGCGTATATACGCTAACCTAAAATGAAAAATTTTAATTTTCTTAAATATTTGTCAATCAAATAGTGTTTTCAGCTTCGAAATAGTTTCATAAGTGCCAAATTGTTAAATTTGGAAATTTATACACAGCGTTTTGAAATGTCTGAAATGCAATTTGAATTTGTTAACGTTTAAGATTTTCTTGATTGTATTATTTTTAATCCGTAGTTATAACATATGTACCTACATTCGAAATTTTCGAAAACATAATTTTTTCCAAATTTATGAAGATTTGTTATATTTTAATATTTTGTTTATTAATAAGCATAATTTTAGTCCCAAATATGCTTTAGAAGGAATAACATATCCCTATTTTGCAATTCAATTCTAAAATCGAAGAAAAAGCTAATTTAAATCAATTAAAAAAAGTTCAGCTTTATTTTTTCAGCTTTTTTCAACTTTTTTAGCTTTTTTTAGCGGGTTTTTTTTAAAAAATCTAGCTTTTTATACCCTACACCACACTGTGGTACAGGGTATAATGAGTTTGTGCTGATGTTTGTAACTACCCGAAATATTGGTCCTAGACCCACTTTTAAGTATACCGATCGGCTTAGAATCACTTTTTGAGTCGATTTAGCGATGTCCGTCCGTCCGTCCGTCCGTCCGTCCGTCTGTCCGTCCGTCCGTCTGTCCATGTAAACGGTGTAAACACGATACAGGTCGCAATTCTTAATCAATTGACTTGAAATTTGAAACTTAAGCCTCTTTTGGCCCAAGGACGAAGCCTATTGAAATTGGAAAAAATCGGTCCATATTTAGACCTAGCCCCCATACAAAGGTCCTCTTTAGTTTTGGCTCAAATGACTCTAATAGACGCATTTTAACAGGTATCTATTCGAAATTTGGCAGGTAATCATGTTTTATCAACACAAATCACCATTCCAAATTTTAAAGAAATCGAACCAGTTCTTATTGTAGCCCCATACAAACCACCTTCCCGATTTTCACATAAATCTCTCAAATTTCATGAAAATAGAAAATATTTAATTAAAATTCTGTTTGTGTATGTTAAACGCGTACTTTAATAACCTTATCAAATCTGATTATCATCGGACCATTTTTGGACTTAGGTCCCATGTGGAAATTTCGCCCGATATTCAGTTGAAGTGATTTATTGTCAACAAAAAGAAGCCTATTCCACTCAAATTTGATTAGTGAGTGCTTTTTACACTTATTAAAGATTTGACAAAATATAGATCTAATCAGTCCATGTTTGAACTTGGGACCCATTTTCCGGGAAACTCTGGTGTAGGGTATTTTATGGTCGGTCTTGACCGACTATAATTTTCTTACTTTTTTTGTTTTCAGATTCTAGCAACGCTGCTCATGCCCTATGTTGAAACATGAAACAACAAAATATAAGCAAATTGCAACATTAGGCTTGTTTTCTGCAGACCGGATTAAGATTTGGATTAACTCTATTTAGTAAAAATATGGGTCAAATCAAGTCCAGAAATTAATTATACCCTCCACTCTAGTGATAGAGGGTATATATAAGTTTGTCATTCCGTTTGTAACACCTCGAAATATTGGTCTAGGACCCCATAAAGTATATATATTCATGATCCTCGATCGATTTTAAGACGATCTAGCGATGTCCGTCCGTCCGTCCGTCCGTCCGTCCGTCCGTCCGTCCGTCTGTCCGTCTGTCTGTCTGTTGAAAACACGCTAACTTTTGAAAGACTTAACGGAGGCTCCTGAAGTTTGGCATATATGCTGGGCATTTACCTGGTCAGGTTGGTATTGCAATCCAGCGAAATCGGTCCAGTGGTTCAAAAGTTATGAGCAAAAGACTGAATTTCGGCAAGGGTTTTCGTGAATTTTTGAGATAAAAAGCACTATAACTTTCGAAAACCAATTCTGAGGATGCTGAAGCTTGTCACATAAATTTTGCGTTCCTCCAGCCTCGTTCGTGTTGAATTTCAGCCAAATCGGTCCATTGGTTCAAAAGTTATTAGCAAACCCGTGAATTTCAGATTAGCTTCACCTAAAATTCACGTGTTGAAAACCCGTTAAACCTGTTTTAAAAACATTGGTAAGTCACAAAAATATTTTACAACGTATTTTTGTCACTCAAAAATATTTTTATACCAAAACAAAAAAAAAAAAATACACTTGAAAAAAAATTTACACTCAAAAAAAATTTTACACTCAAAAAAAAAATTAGTAAATTATTTTTTTTTTTTCAAAAATTACTAAAAAAAATTTTTTTTAAACAAAATAAAATATTTCTAATCAAAACTGTTATTTTTTTCACGTTAGAAAATTTATTATCACTTAAAATGGGCATTGTGGAGGGTATTCATAGATTCGGCCAAGTCGAATTTAACTTTTCTACTTGTTTCTTTTAAAAACGACTAAACGGAAAACTTTTTAAATAAACTACAAACAGTTAATGACATAATTTTTTGAGTGTAAGATATAACTAAATTTATTTTTCATTCTTTACATTTTGGAAAACGCTTATTTTTTTCGCTTTATTTGGTATGGAATGCCTTATACATATGTAAATTTGAAGACAATATTTTGGTGTCTATTGAAAGACCTCCCTTGTCAGTGTTGTAGAAAAAGGCAAAAGTAAACTGATGAAAATGAAACTTGCAAGGTTTTCCAAATTTAGAGATTATATATTTTTTTATTTAGGTATTTTTTTGATACTTTTAGAGGGGTTTTCTGCTTATTTTTCGTAAAAATTGAGGTCACATTACCTAAATGTCTCCAATTTGTATGTATGTGCCTTATTCTTTGGACACCTTAACGTATGAGTAATAAATAATTACCGTGTTTATAAAATTGCTCATACGCAGTGTTGCCATATAATATTTTTGTTTCAACCTATACGTTTAAAAAATATCGGTTACTTTAACAAACCCCGGTAAAAATACTAATACTAATATACTCTTTTACTTTATTTTCAGATCTTTTTAACAGCAATCAAATCCTACGGAAATAACGAATATGGCCATACAAAGCGGTGGTCGGCAGTACATTCAAAATAAATTGAACTTCAAACGAACGCAACTAAAATTTCCATATCTTCGATTACAAAGACTTCACGAAGATCATCATTCATATAGTACACGATAATAACATTTTTCTCCCGGCTTGTTGTTAATATGCGGTTGTTCATATTTATAATTTCAACTTTAACGGTGTTAATTTGAAAAGAATACGCTAAAGTACAAAACGAAGCAGAAGAATATCATACAAAAAAAAAAAAACGGAATTTCAGTCGTGATCGCGAATGAAAAATAAAAAAAAAATAAAAAATGTGCGTATTAAAAGTGTGAACACGCATACATACACAAACGTTGTTGTATATTGCCAGTAATTGTTATTATTACAATTTATAAAAGCGAAAAATTAAATTATTTTTTCATTCATCATCGCATCTGACAGATAAATCTGCTGTTGTTTATTTAGCAAGCAGCAAAATAAGGAAAGAACGAACGAAAGAAAGTACAAAAAGAAGATCAAACAAAAGATTTAAGGTGTGACACATGCGACACAAAACAAAACATACACTAAATACAATTCATCAACAGCAACCACGACAACAAACTTATGATATGATAAATCATCATCATAATCATCATCGTCGTCCATCCAGCAGCCTCGTCGTCAGACTTGAGACAAATTTAATTGTGGAGTAACAACCTGAATGTTTTGCCGCTGTTGTTGTCTCTCTGCCGCTGCGATTTTCTGCTTGTCACGCTGAAGTGATCAACGATCGTACAAATAAACGCTAGCTCTCTAAATAGTTAGAGGTGCTGAAAGAGCAGGAGGAGGTGGGAGGTATTAAATTAGTGAGGATTATACCCGTCGTACAACGCATTTCATCAATGCATGATAAGGCGCGCAAAGTTAAAACAAATTAAAAAGAAAGAAAGAAAAAAAAAAGTGATTGAAAATCATAAAACAGTCAATTGCTTGATGGCCACAAATGTTGTAATTATCGAAAGCAAGGTGATTGTCGTCGTTGAAACTTTCAACAATTTGCCAAAAATATACAAATACATAAATAATTAAAAACATATACATATATATGCAGATATTTACTCGTACATGTGTACACCTTTATGAATTCATGATCTTTCTATTAACACAAAAACGTAATATATCAATTACTCATAATTATTTGGTCCATACTTTGGTGATTTTTGGCAGTTGCGTTCACTTTTTATTATTATTATTTGGTTTTAGTTTTGGTTTCTACACATTTAAGTCACGAGTGCATTCAAACATATTAAGATAAATACAGACACAGGCGCTCGCTCCCCCTCCATCATCAGAATTAGCACGCAACAATTGTTTTTGTTTTTTTTGGTCTTTTAATTTTTTATTCCACAATTAAAATCTTCGCAACGATTCATCGAGCAACAAAATGGCAGCACCACCAACAGTAACGCAAAATTATAAAGTTCCATCGACTAGCAAAGTGTCTGTAGATAAACTCTTAAGAGTTGGCAGTTATGATTTGGAAAAAACCATTGGAAAGGGAAATTTTGCAGTTGTCAAATTAGCTTCAAATATTATAACCAAATCCAAGGTAATTAAAAAACTAAATTAAGTTAGATTTAAGTTATGTATTTTAAATAGGGTTAGTCCCTAGTTTAAAAATTCTATTTCTTATTATTTACTACGAATTGTCGTTGTCATCCAAAATAAACTAATCTGTACCGCTTAGATATCAAAGCAATGTCACCTAAAAAACTCTTATCAAAAGACAATAGTATTTTCATTCTAAGACAGGTGCGGATCCATCTTTTGGGTTTGTCAAATCCAGGAAGGAGACGTTCGGAAATTGGCGTAACCATAAAAACGCTAATACTGATCTGCTGCTCAAACTGGCGAGATCTGAGTGTGCAAGAGTTCTTATTCGTGAATAGATTCTTTACGAACAGCATCTTCGTGCTTTTGGCTCCTCGGGACGGTAAGAGCTTTTGGTCGTTTGCTAAAAAAATCAAGAAAAATACTTGTTCTTCTCTCCCGACTCTTTTAAAGGACGACCAAGTATTTACTGAACCGGTTGATAAATCTAACCTATTAGCTGATATTTTTGCAAGAAATTCTTTCTTGCCGGAAAACAATCAGCCACTGCCCGAACTCGAGGTGACTGACTGGCAAACAGTGGCGGCCGTAGACCCTTCATCGGCCCGAAACCATTTCTTGGTCTAACACTGGGATATGTGTGGGAAAAACTCAAAATATGGAGTTAGTATAACTTCATGCAACACTGGAAAGGCAGGCGAAGATATTCATAGCTCCATCCAGCTCGGCAGGAAATTTGCTTCTATCCGTAGACAAAAAGGATCTCCAAACTCTTACGTCCTTCCTAACTGAACTTTAAAGCTTACGTTACCACCTTAGGAAAATAAGTCTGACATGGACACGTGTAGATTATGCGATATAGAGGAGGAGCCGAAAATATTCTCTATACATGCCCAAGCCTGGCTGGTTGTTGTTGTAACAGCTCGACGTTTAAATGCATGTAAGTTTATGGTTAGTATATTGTTTTGTTTCCTCTCCCTGTTCTGTTGACTCGTCCAAATCGAGCTCCTAAAAGCGTGCCACCTCTATGGGCTGGGTCCATAAAGATGTCGGATTCAAACGAGTCGGGTTTGCCGTGCAGCTGAAGAGATGTGGTACGTCATGTGGAGAATCTCCGCATGCAGGGCACGTATTGGGTATAGTCGGGTTAATTCTCGACCAATAAGAATTGAGCTGACTACAATACCCTGATCTTTATTGTGCTAGTACCACTCTTGTTCTTCTTGGCAGACTTGTCTCTTCTTCTGCGATGGATGGGGGACGGCCTCCAAGTAAGACATTCACTCGGTAGTTGGTTGTTGTCGATTCTACCGTATCCCTGTGAATGTCATTCAGAGTTTCCCGATATGAGATGGAATCTAGCTGTTGGATGTCGTATTGCTGGATATCCATCTCATAACACCGAAGATCTTTTCTGACATGTCTCGGGGGAAGGTCAATTTCCGTAAGGTGATGGTTCGGATGATCCCTCCGATGACACGCCAGAAGGAACTGTTTCGCCAACATGTGACTGTGTTCCCTAACCGGAAGTATCTTCGTCTCCTCATGTAGATGGTGTTCTGAGGTCATCTGGAGGCAGCCTGTTACGGTTCTTAGGGCTGCATTTTGACAACTCTGAAGCTTCTTCCACTGCGTTTCGCTCACACTGGGTGACCACACCGGCGCTGCGTAGTTTGCCACTGACCGGCCAATCGTTTTATAGGTAGCCAACAAGGTTTCTTTGTCCTTGCCCCAAGTGCTGCCGGCTAGCGACTTGAGGACCTTGTTTCTACTGCGCAATTTATTGCACATAGCAGTGGCATGCGCCGAGGACGAATACAAACTGTCGAATGTTACCCCCAATATTGTGGGGTGGTTCACTGTCGGAATTTTTACGCCATCGACTACAACATTCAGTTCCAGTTGTACCTCTTTCGCCCATGTGGTGAAGAGCGTCGCCGATGATTTGGCGGGGGAAAGCTGCATGTTCCTTGCAGTGAAGAAATTCGTGGATGTATGCATTTAACCTATCGCATAGCCCATCAATGTTATGACCCCGTGCCATTAATGTACAGTCGTCGGCATAGGTGATCAATTCCACTCTTTGGGGTGGTGCCGGGAGTTTAGAAAGGTAGAAGTTAAACAAGATCGGAGAGAGAACTCCACCCTGTGGGACTCCTTGTTTAACTCTACGGGGTTTTGACTTCTTGTTTCTAAACTCCACAAACGACTGACGACCACACATATAATTTACCACCCACCTCTTGATGGTGTTGGGGAGACTGGAGTTGGCGATGTCTCCGAAGAGGGTGGCATGACTGACCGTGTCAAAGGCTTTTGACAGGTCTAGCGCAACCATCATTGTGCGCTCACATGGCTTACTTTGATTCAGACCATGGCATATATGTGTGGCTGGCTGGTAGTAGAATTTGGCACCTAAGGGGATACTTGAAATCTTCAACTGACGTACGGAACTCCCTACTAGAGTTGTCAACCGATTAAGAATAATTCGATTAATCGATCAAACAAATCCAAACTCTTGTTCGATTAATTTAAAAATTACGATTTTCGAATAACGAATAAATCGACTAATTTATGCCAATTAATCGAACAATTATTTTTTTATACCCTCTAAAAACATTCTAGCGATGTCTGTCCGTCTGCGAATTGCTCGATACTAGGGATGTCGCGAATATTCGTCACTATTCGGTATTCGGCATGTTTTTTGAATATTCGGTTAAATAAATATTCGTTAACAGTTGACCGAATATTCGGCAAAATTTAAATTAGTTAAAAAAACACTTTTTATTAACGTTTTACTCTGTTTTTGTAGTCATTTCAGTTAGTTTTTTATACAAAAAAACTTGAGCACTTGATTAAAATTCAAATTGTTAAGGTACCAGAAAAAATAGTGTCAACAACATTGTTGTTGTCTTTTAGTCTGGTACTTTTTTTTGATATTTTACATAGGTAAAATACAGGCGTATGAATAATTAAATTATTCGGCAAATATTCGTATTCGGTTCAAACCGAATACCGAATAGTAAATATTCGAAAATGACGAATACACTATTCGCGACATCCCTACTCGATACAGTCCAAAATAAAAGAGCTATACTCCTGAAGTTTGGTACGATTATGTCTTATGGTCATAGGCTGGTTAAGTTCGGCGGCAAAATCGGACGAGGGGAAAAATGTTCCCTCTATAACACTACCAGAACAACACAATTTGTTTTTATATATTTGTTTAACAAATGAAATATTTTTATGCCAAATGAAGTCACCCTTTTATGAGCGTGCGTCAAACCAACTTTAATCTTAAAATTATTAAAATTATTAAAATTTCAGTTATTCAATTTATAAGTTTTTTACTTATTTTTTGTTAATAAAATATTTGTTATTTTATTTTGAAGGTTTTTGTTTGAATTGTTTATTTTTTCGTTAATAAAAATATTTTTCAATAACCACTATTTTATTCGTTATTCTCCTCGATTAATCGAATAATTTGTTAGATTTAATCGTTTGATCCAACGAACAAAAACAATTATTTGAATTATTCGAACAAAGTTGAAAGGCGAATAATTGACAACTCTACTCCCTACCAAATAGGATTCTTAACGATTGACGATACCTAAACGACATCACATATCGTTTTTAAGGGAAATACGAAAGTTTTTATTTATTATACTATTAAAGAGTATGTCTAATCAAGAAACACTAAAAAATATGATGAATTGACATGTGGGACAACACGATAGATACTCTTAATAAGAGGCGCAGTAGTAGTGACACCAGGGAGACTTCCCTTGTTATCAGATTTGACTAACAAAATTGTAGCAAATTTTGTGGCGACAAATTTTCTTCTCATTCCATAAATTAACAAGGCCGTAATTTATATATACATGAGCAAAATTCAAATACATCTTGAAAAATAATAATAATTATAATAATAAACAAACTTACTGTAGATAAAGCATATCTGTATTATATAAAAAAAAATGCGATTACATTCGATCTACTCTACACTTAACAAAGGCAAATATTTATCTAATGAACAAAACTTCACATATTTGTTTGTTTACTACCAAATTTATACCGGTCTTTACTGGAATACTATTTAAAAAAAAAAGTCAAGAGTTTTAAATCAATTAATAACTTACCACACGTGTAGAAAGATTTGTATATTGCGTTTTAATAATTATGCTGATATATGACGAAATTTGAATTGAAAACAGTAATAAAATTTAAATAATTTTTTTTCTTATTTATTTGTATGACCTTTCTCTTAGATTTTAATAGTTTTGATCTTACTTATTTTGTTCAAATGAAATTCAGAAATACAGCCATCACTTCTTCTTAACTTGTTTAAAGTTGTAATTTCATTTGTAGTTTTCTGAAACATTAGTTTCACCTATTAGACGTAACTTGATGATCGTTCCCAATCTGGGGTTTTAAACGATTGTTACTCTACAACTTTATTAGTTAGATTCCTGAGGAACACCTTAAGGTTCAATTGTCCAAGAAGTTTTAAACTTCTGGTACATACCATATATTTTTGAATACGAACATATTTCACAAGTCAAAAACTTAGAATTTTTTTGTGAAAAAAAAATATACATGCTTAGGTCAATTAATTAATGAATCATATCGATTAATCAGGATTTAAAAGTAGTTGAAGTATTTATTATTAATCGATTAATCATAGTTCGTATTAATCAAAGGTTTTATTAATCCCCTAATTAATTGATTATAATTTTGATAAATTTAATTGTTTATTTAATCGTTAGATCTGTCAGTCACAATTAAAAAAAAAAATGAAATATTTTTTTTTTAATTAAAAATTATATTGCTGATATTTTGTCATATTTATTGTTGGCACAAGTCTTTGTCACAGGGTAAAAAAGTTGATGTTACTACAAAACATACTTTACCAAGATCGATCGACTGTTCTCCTTTGTTACTTAAAATTACTGTTACTACATTAAATTACTTTTTGGAAGTTGTTTTAAAATTAAATAACAAAACTGGTTCAAAAATAGTCATAGGAAACAACTATATTTGTAGTTGAAAACCACCAAAACATGGTAATTAATTATAAGTGGTGATCGGTCATAATCCCCACAATGGAAATGGGATATGTGACCGAATACATAACTGTCTTACCCCCTACATTAGTTGTGGGGACTATGACCATTTCTAAAACTGTCATAATTAAATGGAGATTATGTCCATTCACGATCATAACCCCCACTCATATTATGAAGACTGTGTCCTAAACAGTTTCGGTTAGTTGTGGGGACTATGACCATTTCTAAAACTGTCATAATTAAATGGAGATTATGTCCATTCACGATCATAACCCCCACTCATATTATGAAGACTGTGTCCAAAACAGTTTCGGTTATAATCCCTTTTGGCTTTAATGCATGCAATTTGGAATCCCTAAGCCCAGCCGAAGTCAACGCAGACATTTGTCAAAGTTTGGGTCAATCGGTACAAAGTTTTGGGTCAAACGGTACAGCGGTTCTTAAGTACCCCGCACAAACTTTTTTATATACACTCAAAATATTTTGTAAGTAAATTCAACTGAAAAAACGTTTAAAACAATCGTTTTTCCTTTTAAAAAACGGACTACTTATATTTCATTTGAAACAACATACTTTTTCAGTTATTTTTAAACGTTAATAAATGACTAGGCATTCCGTAAAAACAAATGATATTTCAGTTATTTTAACTATTTACAATTTTTTATTTTGTGGAGTAAAAATATTTTTTTTTGAATAACAAACTACAAAAACCGTACTTCTGTAAAATTATACGGTATAATCAGTCACAAATATTTTAACTGCCCGAGTAAAAATAATTTAATATGATATTATATACTTTTATATAGTCATATTATTTCATATATGATCATGTGTGACACTATGTCTTGCGAGATAAATTTATATAATAAATTTTGATGTGCGATTTTTTTAAGATATCGCCATACATAATTATATGTTGCAACATCTGGTCCCATGCATCATTCCAAATTTCTAAGTGTTTTATATAAAATTTTATATGCCTCCATTATTTTTTAATTTTTCTAAGTTTTTTCCAAGAACATATTTTTATCGAAAATATTTGCAACGTGTTTTATATAAAATTTCATATGACTTCATATTTGTTTATTTTTCTAAGTTTTTTCCACGCACCACTTTTTATCACGAATATTTTCTGTTTTATATAAAATTTTAGAATATTTTCTAAGTGGTTTATATAAAATTTAACATGACTCCATTTTTTGAAATTTTTCTAAGTTTTTTTCAAGAACAACTAATTTTTATTATTTTAATTTTTCAACTTTTTATTAAAAACAAAAAAAACATGCGATTTATAAAATTGTATAAATTTTAATATAATTGGATATAATTTTATATCATTGGATTAGACCAGAACTCGTATCAAATTCGATATAATATTATATAAACTGCTATTGTTAGATAATATTCGATCAAATCTTATGAAACCATCCCGAGTAAAAAAGATATGATATAATCATATATGCTAATATATAATTATTTAAATTTATATATGGTTATGCATGAACTTTGATATGGACATATAAGTTTATATATAGCATTGCATTTTTCCTAATTTTTTAATATGATAACATGCATATTCATATCTATTTATATACCGATCTATATGAAATTAGATATGACATAAAAGGTCGGGAATTTTAAGATACGACAGATAAAAAGATATATGGTTTTATTTATAATTATATCCCAAAAAAAATTTCAAAATTTTCTAAGTCCGGAACAGTTTTAGAAAAAATAATTAAAAATTTTCCAAGTCCTGAAAAATTTTATGAAATTTTTCCAAAGTCCCGGGCACAAATGCTTTTAGGAAAAATCTTTTTTTAATTTTTTAGTTCTGAAAAAATGTTTTAAAATTTTCTAAGACTCAAAAAAATTTTTTTTTTTTGCGTTTTCGGTTACAAAAAAATATCATAAAAAATGTTGAAAAATTTTTAAAAATTTGCTAAATCCCGAAAAAAAAATCGAAAGAATGCAATAAAAACTCTTCTAATTGATAATGTATCCATTCTGATAAATATACATATATCTAATTTAACGTTTAAAATTCTAAAAAATTTTACAAGATTTCATCTAATTATATAAAAATGTATCTAATTTTAACAGATAAGATATGATTTAATACAATTAGATAGACCCATTTTTGGGATCAAACTTAATCAAATTTGATATTATGTTATCAAAAATAATAGAATTTGATATAATCGTATAATATTCGATCCGCCAATTTTCGGATCAAACTTAATATGGAGTTACATAAAAGCATATCTGTTAATATATAAATTAATATTGTGTCATATAACTTTTTTTACTTGGGATTTTTCGTATAAAATTATATCAAAATAGACACGAACTCATATAAAATTATATATTGCGTCATATCATTTTTTTTACTCGGGTGATAAAAATAATTTTCCGTAAATTTTGTAGTTTATTGTTTTAACGACTGTAGAAATCCTTCAATATTTTAGTTTTTTTTGAAAAACAAACGATAAAACGTTTAAAACAACTTTTACTAAAAACTTTTTGAATAGCCGTAAATAGTTACTGTAAAACTTTTCTAGGGTTAATATGAATATTTGGAATTGTGACCAACTGAGGATTATGACAATTTCTTACGTGGTCATTATCCCCATTAATCTGGGAATTATGACAATTTTTTTAGAATTATTTACTTATTATTTTCGGTCATTTGAATTCATTTCGGTCATAATACTCTGAGATCTCAATTTCTACGAACGGATCGAACATTTTTTTACGAGGGGAACGAAGATGGAGATGGGGTTCGATTTCGGTAGCATATTCTGACAGCTTTCAAATCAGGGCCTCATTTAGACTTCCGGACAGGTAAAGTGTTTTCCAGTCAGAGGTACTTGTAATTGATAACGCCACGCAAATTATTATGACAAGGAATTTACGTCCCTGCGCCACAAACATTTTCGTGGATAGTTTCACAGAACTTAAGGCGTTAGAATGAAATACTGTTAAATCGGAATTCATTAGGAACTGCACACAGTCAAGCTAATCTGAGTCCTTGGACATAGTCGGGTCGCCTGAATCGAATTGTCTGATGATTGTGCGAGGAAAGGCATAGAGTTTGTGGGGAACAGATTGAACCTGACATATCGGTTCCTATAGTAGTTAATGAACGAAATTAACAGTATATCGGGGAATAGGGTAAAGAACAGATAGATATCACTGACTATTTTTAGAATATCGCAAACCTTGTGGCCAGGGAAGTGGAGGAGGGAAGTGGAGGAGGGAAGTGGAGGAGGGAAGTGGAGGAGGGAAGTGGAGGAGGGAGGTGGAGGAGGGAAGTGGAGGAGGGAAGTGGAGGAGGGAAGTGGAGGAGGGAAGTGGAGGAGGGAAGTGGAGGAGGGAAGGCAGTAAAGCACTTGTTGTGTAAATGCCCGGGTCTAATGATTTAAGCATTTAAGACATTTTTTTTTTTTCCAAAATTTTTTTTTTTTAAATTTAGGGAATCAGGGCTTTATGGTCTCCGATTAAGTTTTCATAATGGCGGACACTCATTCATCCTAACCTAGCATGGAAGAAAAAATAATTTTGAGTAGGTTTATTCTATCTTGAGACAATCGTGATCTTACAACGATGGTACAATATTCGTCTTCTAATTTCCAATGGATGTAAAGTCGAGTATGTATTAATATTTTAGTTTCAACATAAGTGATTTGTCATTTATATTCCCTTTGCTACTTGTAGTATAGGGGTTTTATATTTGCTTAATAACCTTGGCAATGGAATCTGACAAATTCCGAAACACGTGTCGATTAAGTTTTGCAAAAATTACCAACATCAATAAATTAAAAACAGAAAAATAATATTCTTGGAAATTATTCTATGAGAATATCATGGTTTTAATTAGTAAAAGAAATAATGACCTCGAGCTAGAATAAAACTACTCAAAATATAATATTTTAAAGGTCGAATAAAACAATTTTTATTTGTTTAATAAAAATTAATCAGAATTTGCTAAAAAATATTACGTACAATGTTAGTTACTTTTGGGTCAAGTAATGCCGGTCAATTTCACTTTCAGTAAAATCAACTAACATTTTTATTCAAATGGAAGTATATTTTTTTTAAACAATTTGTTACTTAAAAAACTGTTGTAACCCAATTTACATTATTTTTAAAAATTTTTATGAGGAGTCAAAATTGTCGAATTAAATATCAGGTGCTGCTATTATTTCGCACACTTATGTTAATAATACTCGTGCATACAAACATTTGTGGGTACTATTCATATGTGTATATTAGGGTGGAGTAAATTTTTTTTTAATTTTAAAATCGTTTGGGTCGGAATAAGTACAATCAGAGAAAAATAAACTAAAAATGGGAAAACTAACTAAATTCAAGGAATATTAATGATGATTTAGCTCCATTGCCATGTTTTCCTTCTTTTAAGTTCATATTTTTTTTAAAAATTAGGAAAGAAAAAAATGTTTAACACTATGCCAAATTGAACTAAAAAATGGGAAAAAATTTATTTCAATTTAGTTCATACACATTTGAGGACCCGATTGGGTGAAGACCCAATTGGGTTCGGACTCGATAGGTTCAGACCCCAATGGGCCCAGACCCAGTTGGGTTCCTCAAGAATTGTCATCTTTTTTGATCCAAAATGTTTGTCCGTTTCGTTCTACCTTGCTTAGTTTTTGAGATACGTGAATTTAGGGGACCACTGGAGTCTTGAGAATTTTCAAAACTCTATAACTTTAAAACTATTACTCGAAGAGCTTTTCGCGGTCTTGTCCTATTTGGCGGCCTTGTACTTCGTGTTAAGAGCTACAAAAATGCTTTTCATTTTTTTGTTGTGTTGACAATATTTACCGAGATATGAGCATTTCAAAATTTTCGGGAATGCCAACTTTTTTAAATCCAAAGTTAGGACCCATTGGGTTCCACACATGTGAAGAGGAAAAAAAAAACTTTTTCACAAGGTTGGTTACCGAAACGAATAACGGTAAGGGTAACGGTATCTAATTTTTATTTATTTCGGTAAAGGTAACGGTAAGTGTTTTCAAATCGTTTCGGTAACGTTATGTACCGGTACCGAACCAACCAAACCGGTACGTACCGGTATTATTAATTTAGTTAAAAATTTGAAAAAAGATAGAACTGAAAGCTAAAAATATTTTATAGACCCAAAAACCAGTATAGATTTGATATGATTATTATTTTTGTCATTTATTTTATGATAATTTGCAAATTATATATTTAAAATTATGTTAGCAATTTGATTTTATTTTTTTGTTCGTTAAAATCCCTTAAAACAGGTAAAATTTTGAATACCGGTACAATACCGGTAACTTCTAATAATTATTACGGTAACGGTAAGGGTAACGGTATTTTTAAAATATTTTTAGTTGTATCGGTAACGGTATTCGATTTGAAAGGGTTTTGAATCGGTAACGGTATAATAAGGGTAACGGTAACCAACCATGCTTTTTCAGTAATGTCCAAATACTAACTAATAATCAAAAATTTTTTGTTTGGAACTTTCCGATTTGAAGTCAATAAACGAACCTAAAGACAATGTCCAATATTTTTTTGTGGTAATATTGAGAAGAGTCTACGGTCAGTACCGTAGTACCGGTAACCCCGGTTCTGGGTATTACCGGTAATTGGTACCGGTTTCCCGGTTCTTGAATAACCCTCGGTACTCCCGGGAATACCGGGTTTTCCGGCTCCAATTCTGACGGTATTACCGGTATTCCCGGGACTACCGGGATGTACATTTTGAAAATTTATGTACAATTAAAAACTTTTCTTGTTTTTACCAAAAATAAAGTACAAAATATGTTAAAAACACAATTTTAAGTTTTTTTACGAATTTAAGAAAACAAATAATTATGCACATGATTTTTAAAAAAGTTAGCAAACAAAACTAAATATGTCAAATTAAATAATATACTAATTAAAATTGTGTAATAAAAACATTTTATGTTATAGTATTTTTTTTTTTAGAACTGGCACCAGAAACTGAACCGGTATTCCCGGTAATACCGGTAAATCGTTATTACTGGGAATACCGAGAACCTGGAAATGGGGTGCACTAATATTGATCCTAAAAGGCAACTTTTCCGACCCCGAATTTTGAAATTCTATAAAAAAAATAAAAGTGCTCCACCCTAGTGTATATGCTGTGTAGATACAATTTTTAAGTGGCATTTTGTATTCCCAGACAGTCTGTTGTTCTGTTATTACCGCCTACAAAATACTACACATACTATGTGCTACCCCACCTTATAATCAAATTTATATAGGGGGGTTTTCGTGTCAACTGACACAACTTTTGAAACCGATGTCTTCCGATCGGGATGAAATTTGCACCAAGGTTAGTCCTATTGGATAGTAGTTCAGACACAATTTTTCAACGAGATCGGTCAAGAACTCTCTGAGTTAGAGGGGGTCGAAATTTGACATTTTGGCCAAAGAGGTGTTTATTCTCATCCATGTAACTTCTTACCTATTGTTTTTAGCAAAATGTGTCCCAAAGAGTTTAGATAGCTATTTCTTCAGTCTTTCGAAAAAAAAATATAAAAAAAATAAAAAAAAATTTTTTGATTTTTTTTCTTAAAAATCCAAAACTTTTTTGACTTTTTCCTCAAATTGGGCCCTTTTTTTTTTTTTTTTTTTTGATTCAAAAGAAAGCTTAGCTGATTTCCTTTAAGAGCTGTGGGGTCGCTTAGTGGGATGCGAGTGGGATATCTATGAAAAAAATTTTTTTTTAACTTTGGAACACAAAAAACCGTTCTTCAATTTGCACTATTAGGCGTGGGATAGCTAACCAGTTTTCGATTTCGATCCGCGATACCCTCTAATTTTTTTAGGTTCGAAAAAGAAAGCACGAGCCAAAAAATGGGGGCGGTGGGGAGGGGCCATATGGTCCCTCATTGGGGTCAAAGTTGGGCGTAAAGAGGTAAAAATCCTCAAAAAGCCCCATAACTCCCCTAGAAACGCCCCTGGAGGGGTGCAATGTGAGACCGACCTCCAATAATTTTCTGCCCCCAATATTTTTCTTGAACATACCTTACCCCTATTTCCACTTCCTAAGGGGGCTCCCATACAAACCATTTTTAAAAAATTTGATCCTACCATTCTAACTTACCCTAAAGTGCCCCTAGTGGGGCCAAATGTATGACCGACCTCCATTATTTTATTAATTCCAACATTTTTTGCAAACATACCTACAATGTATCTTTAACCCTTAAGGTGGTCCCCATACATTTCTTTTATTTTTTATAAACTTGTTTTATTAAACCAGCTCCTACCGCCCCTACCGTGCCTCCTAGAGAGGCAAAAATTACGACTAACCCCCATTATTTTTTAGTTACCAACATTTTGTCCGAACATCATAACACCCTATCTCCACTCCCTAAGGGGCTCGCATACATTATAAAAACATGTATTTTTAAAAACTAATAAAAAAATAAAAAAAAATGTATGGGGACCCCCTTAAGAGTTGAAAATAAAGGGTAGGTATATTCCGAGAAAATGTTGGAGTTGAAAAAATATTGGGGGTCGGTCATACATTTTACTTCTCTAGGGGCACCCTACGGACAGTTAGAGCGGTAGGAGCAAATTTTATAAAATGTCATTTTGTATGGGAGCCCCCTTAGGAAGTGGAAATAGGGGTAAGGAATGTTCAAGAAAAATGTTGGGGGCAGAAAATTATTGGAGGTCGGTCTCACATTGCACCCCTCCAGGGGCGTTTCTAGGGGAGTTTTGGGGCTTTTTGAGGATTTTTACCTCTTTATGTCCAACTTTGACCCCAATGAGGGGCCATATGGCCTCTCCCCACAGCCCCCATTTTCTGGCTCGTGCTTTCTTTTTCGAACCTAAAAAAATTTGAGGGTATCGCGGATCGAAATCGAAAACTGGTTAGCTATCCCACGCCTAATAGTGCAAATTGAAGAACGGTTTTTTGTGTTCCAAAGTTAAAAAAAAATTTTTTTCATAGATATCCCACTCGCATCCCACTAAGCGACCCCACAGCTCTTAAAGGAAATCACCTAAGCTTTCTTTTGAATCAAAAAATTTGAGGAAAAAGTCAAAAAAGTTTTGGATTTTTAAGAAAAAAAATCAAAAATTTTTTTTTTATTTTTTTTATATTTTTTTTTCGAAAGACTGAAGAAATAGCTATCTAAACTCTTTGGAACACATTTTTCTAAAAACAATATGTAAGAAGTTACATGGATGAGAATAAACACCTCTTTGGTCAAAATGTCAAATTTCGACCCCCTCTAACTCAGAGAGTTCTTGACCGATCTCGTTGAACAATTGTGTCTGAACTACTATTCAATAGGACTAACCTTGGTGCAAATTTCATCCCGATCGGAAGACATCGGTTTCAAAAGTTGTGTCAGTTGACACGAAAACCCCCATAGATGTATGAAAGTACCTACGCTGTTTTTTTGCCCGATTCCTGCAACTGTATCAAACTTGTTTTCATTTTCAGTATTTGCAAAAAAAAGTTTCTTGATATCAGCTGTATATTATCAGTTAAATATTTATATGTACAAATACGAATGTCGGTTGTATAAAATTTAAATAACTGTATTAATAAAACAATTTAACACTTAGAAATATGAAACGTACATAGGTACATTGTAGAAGAATGACAAAAGATGATTGTCACCTAAAAGTTTTTTTATTTTTCTTTTACTGATTAAGATCAGAATATTTTACACGAAGGTCAAATGTATAGCACTTATGCAAAATAAAACAAGTGAGAAATTGGTAGTCGTTTGGATTTTAAATGATTTGAAGTAGCCAACTTTAAATGCTCATAAAATAATCTACAGACCTTCGAAAATTTAATTTACCATTCAATTTCTCAAATCAAAAATTTTTATTAATGACTTTTTCATGCTTGAATTAATTCTTTGAATTAAATTTCAATTATTCAAAAAAATAATTTATGAATTTTTCGAATAATTCAATTTTATTTCAAAGAGTTAATTTAAGCATGAATTAATTCTTTTTGAATGAATTAATTAATTTTAATTCATTTTTTGAATTAATTCTTTTTTTGAATTAATTCTTTTTTTTAATAAATTATCATTATTTAAATAAAATAGTTAGTCGACAAAAAAAATGAATTTTCTAATTCCTTGGATCCAAGCGCAAGATGCAGAACTTCTTCTGCCATAAAACTGTTTCATTTTTAGTTTTAACAAAAATACAAAAAAAAAAACATGTAAAATAAGTTACGTTTTTCAGAGGTGGGTTAAGTTCTTAAAGAGACAATTTTTACCCGCTGTTCCGATTTTGTCCAACCTGACTGACCACGAATAGGTCGTGCCAAAACTTTAAGAGTCTAGATTTTTTAGTTCGGACCGCATCGTGTTTTATACAGACAGACGGGCGGACATTCTTCCCCTATTGATACTTCGATGGGTTACACACGGAATGACATAGTATACTGTGGCGGACCACAGTTTTATTTTAAATTAAAGGTTCCCTTTAAAATTCAAAAATATTAATTGTGATTTGTAAAAGATCAATTGTTATTAAGTCAATTGAAATTCGAAAAGATCTATTGTATTTAAAAGATTCCTATTTTGGTTCTTTAACGATCAATTGAAATTCTAAAAGATATAATTTTTAAAATATCAGTTGTAATTTGTAAAAGATTCTCTAAAAAAATCAACTTTTTTTTGCACAGACTTTTAAGGCATATTTTCTAAATATTTCGGCCTCCTTAACACGAATATGTCGTCAGAAAAGTTGTATTAAATCGCTTTCTCGAGATAAAGGCATTTTAATTTTGTGTGGACCAAGGCCTTAAAACCGAAAATTTTTTTAATGTTTGAACTTCCTAAAATTAGCAGTTTGAACTCCCTAAAATTAACAGTAAAAATCTATTTGTTTGGTTTTAAATAACAACACCCTTATATGAGGCATTCCACACCAAATGTCCAGCGAAAATAAACATGTGTACCGTACTTTTCTGAATAGGTTTTATGGATAGCCCTATATGGAACAAAGAAAATTGCGTTTTAGGTTTTTCAATATTTCAAAAACTGGGCTTAGGAGGCGTGGTCAAATATTTGAATAATGGTCAAATTTGTGTTGAGTTGCCTTGTTTAAATATTTATCAAATTAAAACGGAATGCACCACAATTTTAAAAATTTACGTTCTTGTATAGTTTTGTATGGGCTATCGACCAAACATTTTTGTTTTGGAAAATTTTTGAATCTGTTCTGAAATGTTCCATTTTTAAAAAAAGTCAATCTATCAAAAATCCGGCCACTTTTTTTTTGAAAGTTTAGATGTTTGTATATCCACGCAAAAAAATTCAGACATGTGTTTTTCGTTTTTTTCGAGAAAATCTCATTTGAATTTTGAATTTCAACAATTTAGTAATTTGCTTGTATTTTCTTGTTTCAACGTAGCGTATGAGTAATATTTATGCAAATATTCAATACTCATTCGCCTTGTTAAAGTCGGATTTTTGATAAATTGACTTTTTTGAAAAATTAAAAATTTCTGACAATTTTCCAAAATAAAAAAAAAATTAGTCGATACAAAACTTTATAAGAATGTAAATTTTTGAGATTGTGGTGCATTCCGTTTTAATTTGGTAAATATTTAAAGAAGGCAACTCGACACAAATTCGAACATTTTTCCAATATTTGACCAACGCCTCCAAAGCCCAATTTTTGAAAAAGAAAAACAAAAAACGCAATTTTCTTAGTTCCATATAGGGCTATTCATACAACCTATTTAGAAATTCACGGTACACATGTTTTCTGTAGCGGGACATTTGGTGTGGAATGCCTCATATATGTAAACTTAAACAGTCAGGGGGGAAAAAACGAAACAGATTTTTTTTTACATGTTGGAGATGGTATCAAAAATTCGGAACAGCCGAATTTAAAACTCTTATTTGTTTTTATTAAATTTGACCATAAAAGGCAAATGTTACTACCCTGATGCTAAGCGAAATCGAAACAAGTAGAAAAGTTAAATTCGACTTGGCCGAATCTATGAATATCCTCCACAGTGCCCTTTTTAAGTGATAGTATTTTTTATATTTTTTTAAACTAATTTTTGAAAAAAAAAAAAAATATATACTAAATTTTTTTTGGAGTGTAAAATTTTTTTGAGTGTAATTTTTTTTTTTTAGTGTAAAAATATGTTTGAGTGACAAAAATACGTTGTAAAATATTTTTGTGACTTACCAATATTTAAAAACATGTTTAACGGGTTTTCAACACGTGAATTTAAGGTGAAGCTAATCTGAAATTCACGGTTTTGCTAATAACTTTTGAACCACTATAGCGATTTGGCTGAAATTCAATACGAACCAGGCCAGAGGAACGAAAAATATATATGCTTAGCCTCAGTATCATCAGAATTGCCTTTCAAAAATTAGCGTGTTTTTTATCTCATAAATTCACGAAAAACCTTTGCCGAAATTCAGTCTTTTGCTCATAACATTTGAACCACTGAACCGATTTCACTGGATTGCAATACCAACCTGACCAACATATATGCCAAACTTCAAAAGTCTCTGTAAAGTCTTTCAAAAGTTAGCGTGTTTTCTAAAGACGGACAGACAGACGGGCAGACAGACGGACGGACGGATATAGTTAGATTGACTTAGAATCGATCGAGGATCATGAATATATTTACATACTTTATGGGGTCCTAAACCAGGTGTTACACACGGAATGACAAACTTATTATACCCCTTATCACTAGAGTGGAGGGTATAAAAAAGATAAATCGCTTCACCCTAATATGCATGTATTTATTGATATTATCACGTGAATTTTTTTTAGCATTATGATGTTTATTATTTTTTTTATTGACTTATCGTTTAAAGTAAATGGTTTTGCAAATATGTACACTATATAACGGGTGATTTTTTAAGTGCTTGCAAATTTGAATTTTTGATATAAAACATAAAATTTATTACATTTATTGTGCGGAAATGCCTCAATACTGTGTATATCACTTGCAAGTCCCAAGTTTTGACATGCCACTCAAAATGCCCTTTAGAAACACAGCCCATTCCAATTTAATTGTGACATGTCCAAGAACGAATCACAGATCTACCTCTCTGAGACCTGTCACATAGCTTTCATATAAAAACATCTGTCACCTTTGTAAGAAGATATCTCAAGCCTTGAGAAATCACTGGTGATGTTACGGATCTGTCGTTAAAGACCAAAAACCGAAATTTTTCACGATTTTTTTTTCATTATTTGTTAAAAAAAAAAATTTTCCTAACACCACAAAAACAGTTTGCGCACCAACGCGATAAAATCTAAAATTAATACCCCAGCAAAACTTAGATTACCAAATAAGGTATAAAATAAGGTATAGGATCTCTTATTTTATACATTGCAGCATTGATGATTTTAACAGGCGATGAGACTCAAAGTAATGCATCCACATTATCACAAAGATTACCAGTAAGGTATAAAATAAGTCATAAATTTATAACGAAGAATACGAGTAAGGTGTAAAATATATGATATTTTATAGGTTACGAGAAATGAAATAATATAGCATACCAGAAGATAATATATAAGGTGTTACGAGTAGTGAAAAAGTAATTTTGTATTAAATTTACTCGCGTGATTGTAGGTGAGTGTAAGTAGATAAAATATGCTCGTGAGTGTGTGTCGTTAGAAATTTCCTGTCGTGAGCCCATCTCTAGTTTCAACTTATGCATTTTTTTATAAAATAATTATTTTTTATGTTATTGTAATGCATTATGCATCCAATTATAAATAATACATTATTTCAAACTTTCAAATAATACATAATGTAACCAAATATAAGTCATCCATGATTTAATGTTTAGAAATAACAAATATGAAATACATTTTTTCCAATAATCATGCATTACTTTGCAAATTATTAGTAATGCATTATTTTTCACTTGAAAATAATACGTTGTGGAACAAATGTTTGGTAAGACATCATAAAATAATGCTAGAAATAAGTTATATGCATTACCTGGTAATGTGTTATATAATCACTACCCATTACCAAAGTTTTGCTGGGACGTATTTTTGTAAGCTTTAAAAAAAACCACCAACGATAAAATTTTGTGATATACGACAAAATGCTTTCTGAATGTTTCAGAAGTTATAGGGTTTAGGAAAAAACTGATAATACCATTAGAAAGAGCTTGCGAAATTTATTATACGGGGATTTTCGCCTCCAGCGACACAACTTTTGTATCCGATTTCTTTCAATCGAGATGGAATTTTCACCAAGTTCAGTCTTATTAATTAGTAGTCCGGTTTTAACTCAGAAATTCACGGGACACATGATTTTCTGTAACGCGAGATTTGGTGGGGAATGCCTCATATATAATAATCTCAAACCAAAACAAGTGAGTGTTAAATTCGGCTGTGCCGAATCTATAATACCCTCCAACATATATAAAAAAAAAATTAAAAAAAAAAATTGCAAGGGCATTTTTTTTGTGCTTAAAGGTTGTTGGGGGACACATAAACCCATTCGGTAAATGTTTCAAAATTCATTTATTATGCTTTTTGAGCTTAAGTAATACAATTTTAGCAATATATAAAAACATTTTTAATATCCACGGCCACAAAAGGGGGGCAAAATAAACGTTTTTTTTTCTTTCCTACGTCCAAGTGCAGGACCTTGAACTTTTTCTGAAATCAAATTGTTCATTTGCTTAAAAAAAATACAAAAAAACAGCGAAAATTTGGCATTTTTCAGAGGTTAGTTAAGTTATTCAAGGGGGAACTTTTTTCCCCCTGGTACCATTTTTTTACCCATTTACGGAATTAAACTGCCTAGGACCAAAATACATATTCCTGCCAAACTAAACGAGTCTCTCTTTTATTTTGGACTGCATCGTGTTTTATACAGACGGACGGACATTCTAGAAAACTCTTAGAATCGATCATAGATCAATAATATATATACTTTATGGGGTCTCCGACCGATATTTCAATGCGTTACAAACGGAATGACAAAGTGAGTATACCCCCATACTGTAGTTGTAGGGTATAAAAAAAAAGCAAGTGAGAGTGTTACATTTGGCTGTGCCGAATCTAGGGTGCGGTGAGTTGGGGGACCTCTTTCCCCTCGCTGAATATGTTTACAAGTTATAATTTTTATTAATATTTTAATATTTTTTATCGACACCCTTAAAAGGGGGCGGGCCAAAAAAACCGAATTTTTTTATCCCCTGGGTCCAAGCGCAAGACTTAACAAGTTTAACAAAAATACAATAAAACGTCTAAAAAATTGGCGTTATTCAATGGTTGGTTAAGTTCTTCAAGGGGAAACTTTTTCCCCTGGTACGATTTAGCCCATAAGACATATTCGTGCCAAACTTGAGGAGTCTAGCTCTTTTATTTTAGACTGTGTCGTGTTAAATACAGACGGACGGAAGGACAGATGGACGGATAGACATAGCAAGAATGTCTTAGAACCGATCACTGATCAATAATTTATATACTTTATGGGGTCCCTGACCGATATTTCGATGAGTTACACACGGAATGACAAAGTGAGTATACCCCCATACTGTAGTTGGAGGGTATAACAAGTGAGAGTATTAAATTTGGCTGTACCTCCAATATTTACTAAAATAAAAAAAATTACAGGGGCGTTTTGAGAGGGGGAAGGTAGGGGCGGTGAGTTGGGGAACCCCTCGCGGAATGTGTTTACAAATTCATTTTAATCTGCTTTGTGCACTAAAGTATTATGATTTTATTAATATTTAATTTTTTTTTTTATCCACGCTCAAAAAAACCGAAATTTTTTATCCCCTGGTTCCAAGACTTTAAACTTCTGCGAATATAAAAATGTTTCATTAAATGTTCCAAAAAACGTCTAAAAAATTGGCGTTTTTAATGGTTGGTTAAGTTCTTCAAGGGGAACTTTTTCTGATTTTTGCCCATTTCCGAACTTAACCTGCCTAGCACCATAAGACATATTCGTGCCATACTGTAGTTGGAGGGTATAAAAATTACATACAAGATTCGTATTTGGAGGTAGCGAATTGCTATTATATTATAATAGTTATAATTAAAAAAAGCTGGTATAATTTTTTTCTGTTTTATTTGATTAATATTTTAGTATCATTTTCCAAATTTTCACATTCTTTTTGCAAAAGTTTCATTTCCGCCGAGTTTTTCATATTTAATCTTTCAATTTGTGTATTAATGCCAATGATGTGCTCACGCAGTGCTCCTATTGTATAATGCTGCAAGCGGTCGGGTTGTTGTATGTCTTCTTTGACTTGTTTTATTTGCAGACACATGTCCTTAACAGCTGTGCGCGAATCATGACGAAATACCGTTAACTCACTGTCAAGTTGTGTTTTCAAATGTTCAATTTCATTGATGAGTTTGATAACCGCAGGCTGCTTATTGTTGTTGGTGCTGTTGCTGCCTGTGTCAGCATCAGTGTCACAAAAATGTTCAGGTATTAATTTAACTTGATTGCACTCAAGATATTTTTGTTGCGATTTCAGGCGAGTAAGTTCACACATCAGTGTAGTTGAAGATTTTCGTTTGGTTATTGTGGATGTAGTACATCCTGCGACAGCTCGTGTTCCTGCATTTGACTTTAAACTATCCAAGTTTTTCTGTGGTTGTTGCTGCTGTTCATCATCAAACTTCATTGTTTTAAATTGTTTTATTAAGGATTCCTTTCGAAAGGGGTTGTGTTTGGAGGCAGGTGTCTTAAACACATGACACTTGAATGATGTGATGACTTATGCAATACTGCAATTTCTGCTCGGGGTCTGGTTATCCTTAAGAAATTTATAAATCAATTAATTTTGTTATAATTTGAATTCTATAATTGTTTATGTAATAACAATTTGTAAAGAGAAAAAAAAATATTAATACTTGAAATTCGTATCAATGAAATATGTGTGTGCAGTTCCTCACATTTGTATACCCTGAATGTTTTTTTTTGTTAATATAATTTTCCTTTAAAGGTCTATCAAATTTTTGTTGTTGTTGTTGTTGTTAGGAATGCATGCATTAGAAAGCAAGTTGTTGTTATTTACATAAAGACAACAAACTCCTTGAACAAAAAAACAAAAACAAAAAATTGTCATGCAAAATGTAAATACTTTATGTTCTATTTAATATTTGAGGACACAATGAATGAGTGAATGAAAGGTTATTATGTCCGCGGTAACTTTGTACTTTGTAACTTTGTCTTTGCTAGGTTACAACAGTTAAATCGATTGCAATATACATATTTACATTGTAAGAAACATACCGACCGACAAAAGTGATTTTATTACTAAAATGATAATGCTCTATATCGAGGCCGATTATTCAAAACTTGCTATCTGCAATATTTTCGAAAGAGAGTTTTCGATAGAAATGTGTTCAATGAATTAGTTGTCTTCTATCAAATTAATTTTTAACTGAAGTAGTATTTCAAAAAAAAAAAAAAGTATTAATAATAACTCTTGGAATTACCTAAAAATAACACAGCTCAAAAAGAAAATGCGTATTGGATTCTGGTTAGTGATTTGGATAGTGTCTGTTGCGCTGATTCCAAACCCGAAGCCCAAATTTGTCTATCACGTCAGGATTTTGAGTAATTCGCGGTTAAAGTACCGAAAAAGGGCATTTTTGACCCTTTTTAAAAGCTTATAAAACAAGATCCTGACATGCAAATGACTTGGTATTAAGCTCATCCGAAAGCCTGTAATTTTCTCTTAAAGATAAAATTTTCTAAAAATTTAATTTTCTAAAATGGTAAAAAAATCATTAGCCAAAAACCTTCCATTTTTTTAATATTTAGTTTATTTACACAGTGTTTTTTAACAAATTTCCATACAAATTCATACGTAAATTTTAGATTTAAAGCACTTGTGGCTAATGATTTTTTTACCATTTTAGAAAATTAAATTCCAAGAAGATTTGATCTTGTCTAGAAGAGAAAATTACACACTTTCGAATGAGCTTGATACCAAGTCATTTGCATGTCAGGATCTTATTTTACAGGCGTTCAAAAATGGTAAAAATGGGCCTTTTTTGACACTTTAACTGCGATTTTTTCAAAATTGTGACGTGATAGAAAAATTTGAGTGACCATTTTGTATCGGGGCACCAAACCCTATCAACTTTTTTTGGGTTCATCCAAAACGCAGCGACAAACCTCAGATTTGTAGAGCGGTGTAACAGTTCTTTGGTTCTCCTAAGAAAATTTTTTTATGCAGATAGCAAGTTTTGAATATTTGCCCTCGATGTGTTATTACTTAAGCTATTATTGGTTGATATTGTTAAACAATTCAACAAAATATGAAAAACAAAAATTTCTTTTAAATGCATTTATGATTAAACTGGATTAAACTCCTTGATTTTGTCTAATCATTGGCACGAGACAGACAATGGACAGTACTTTGTAAAAGTTGTACCTCCTGATAATATAGAAATCTCAGGCGAACGACCGCGACTTATATCGCTCCTTTACTTGTATAGTGTCATAACTCAAAAAATGCATTTTTTGAGTTAGTAATTCAGAATTATTCGTTATATCATGCTTTATATTGTGTCAAAAATTCGAATTAAAATCTTTTAAACTCACCGTTTGAGAAGAGTACACGCCATTATTACATTTTCTATGTACCGGCCTTTTTCAATTAAAAACCAGTTTCAATAGTAAACTTTAAACGTGTTTTCTGCAAAATCAAATATTTTGAGTTGTGACACTATACAAGTAAAGGAGCGATATGTCGAAATAGCGGATTAACGGCGGTTGTAGACAAGACATTGCAAATCAACCAGACAGCCACTTTCTTTTTACCAGCATCGCTACCTTGTAATACCTATTTTACACTATCACACTTTTCAATTATACACATCGAAATTTAACAACTTCTAAAAGATTTTTGTATTCCTTTTTGATTGAAACCTGGTCGTATCTAATATGTGAACAATTTCTGGCAAGATTTTTTTTTTTAAATATTTCTCTATCATGGTGAAATTACGCTTAATGGAAAAGTTTAATAGTGTAAAGTGGGTATAAGAACTGCAATAGACTTGGACTTAACCCAAGGTAGATTTATTATATAAGGTAATATTTTAGTGACGTAAATGAAAACAATTTTCTTTCAAAATCATTTTAGTCGGCAAAAACGACTTAAATGTTCAGTGCACACATTAACCAATTTTAACGCCTTTAAAGACTTTAAAATTTTAGAAAACAACTGAATTATAAAAAAATATTGAAATTCAAACAAAATTATTTAATTTTCCACGACAAAAATTAAAATATTTTTAAGCATAAAAAGTGTAGTGTAAACTCAAGTCATTTATGCCGAACAAAATATTTTTATTTCGTTTTGAAAATTCGTAAATTTTATTGTTTTTAAATTTGTCAAAAAATTTACTATGGAGGAAAATTGAGGTTATTGGATTTTACCTTGTATAAATCTACCTTGACTTAACCCAAGCTTTTCCGAATACACTCTAAAGCCCACTTGTTCGTGTCACTTCGATCTATTTGTGTAAAACTTTATAGAGGCTCCACTACCTGGGATTTCCCTCATACAAGACTCCCTGAATAGTATCATAGTGGTAAAGTGGCGCTCAAAAAGGCTCATAGAGGGAGCACAGTCCACATTTTGTGGTATTGCCGATGTTGCATACTGCCTACCCAATAGGTGTAGTATGAAGAAATTCAGTGATACACATCGTCGCGATTCTTTGTACCTTCGTGATGAAGACACAGTTTCATTTTGTCTCTAAAGCAGGCCACCAGACAATGATTTCATACATTTACACTGCTGTATAAATCCAGTAAACGACTTTAGGGCTAAATCCCATCGTTTCACAATGGACCTTTTACAGGAATACAAAGCAATTGTTGCTTTTCTCACCCGTTCCTCAATATTATGCTTCCTATCTAGAAATAATCCAAGATACTTAGCTCCATCCGAGATGGCAATTTCAGTGCCGTTCATAGAAATAGGATTTAAAGCAAGAATCTTATTTTTCTTATAAACAAGACAAGTTAAGTTTTACTGGTATTAACTTCCAGACCACAGTCTCTTGCCCATTTAGACAGATCTTTCAGAGAAGAATGTCTCTTAATGTTGGCAGCGCTATCGTGACATCGTCAGCAACATGACGACTACATGCTTCTAGAGAGAGCAAAAATGCGGCGAAAGACCACCTTCGTGTAGTGTGCCCCCATTGACAAATCGAGATATGACAGGCGCTCCTAAAGACGATATACGCTCCCAATGACGATATACGCTTCCAAAGACGATATACATACGATCCCATGCTTTACTCCACAGTTATCAAGTATGGGATGACATTATTACAATCCCCCTCTGTATCTAGAAAAACCACCAAAGTGTACTTCTTTACCGAAAGCGATCTTTCGATGGTACCAACGAGCTCATTAAAGGCTGTTTCCGTTGATTTACCTTTACTGTGTACATTACCGTATCGAATATGGCGAAAACGGGTTTTTTTTCAGCTTCAAGCTAAGATATCTCGAAAACCTGATGTGATAGACAAATTCTGAGACCAGATTCGGATTGAGCACAACTCAAACCCTTAGGAAAGTTACCTCTGGTTTATGGGTTAAAAATTTTGTTGGCCTGTGATATCGTCGGAATGTGGGTTGTGTGTCCTTGTTCTATCGATATTTCCACGGAAAGTGTTCTGCTGATATAGGTAACCTCATCCCGGAGCTTCGTGTATTTAGTCGAAATACGCGTATCTCTAGCAGAGCTCATCCATTTGTTGTTGATTGGACAACGGACCGCACAACACACTTTCTTCCTTCTCCGGCCGAACTATACGTATGTAGAACAGACTTCCCGCCCACGTTTTTCGTGACACATATAACATTACAACAGATTCAAGTCAAAATTAAGTTACATTACAATTGCAACTACTCTAACCTTTGAGTCGGAAATATTAACTATTTTGTTTCATAATTTTATACCCTCCAACATGCACAAAAATATAATTTTTATTTTTTCATTTTGGTTCAATTTAGTGGCAACCTGCGTTTTACATCATTTTCTAAAAAAAATTTCATCAACGATAACATTTTTGTCAGTTAACATTGGATAATTGAATAAACCATTAAGTTATTGACAAAATCATAACATATTTGCTACAATCATAACATATTTGTTTCAAAATTATAATTATTGTCAGCAATTATAACACATTCAGCAAACAAACGTGATTGCTGCAATCATAACTGGGTTTAGAGGTCATAGTATAGTTGCCGTGATCATGTCGCAACCATATTTTTTCTCTGCGTGTGTAGGACCCCAACGGCTCTAAATTTTTTAGAGCTGAAAGCCTTATCCCACCAAAATCAATTTTTTTTGGGGTGAATAAGCTAACCAAGTAATATTATAATTAATAACAAAAAAATTAAAAATCAAAAAAAAATGTTTTGGTTTGTATGGAAAAATGATTTTTAAGGCCCCGTCGCGTAGGGAAGGCGTGGTCGTAGGGGCGTAAAATTTTTCCTGAGTTATTTTTTAGTCAAATGGGAAAAAATGAGCGGGTACCGTCTCAACATTTCTAACATTTCCAAAATAAGGGACACTCTAATATATACTTTATGGGGTCCCCGACCGATATTTCGATGCGTTACACACGGAATGACAAAGTGCGTATACCTCCATACTGTAGTTGGAGGGTATAAAAAAAGTATAGTCGAAGTTCGACTATAGGTACGGGTTTGGTCTGAAAAAGTTCATATGGTCGATCACTAGATATCACTGACTACGTGTAGGATATCGCGGACCATATGGTCACTGAAGAATCCTTACAGCACGAAAAGTATTTTTACATTTGGAAAGAGGAACCTATTGCAGTGTGTATGGGAATCTCTTACAAGGATTATTGTTACTAGAAAAGGAGCCAGTGAAAAACCTCAAGCATTGGGACGAAGATTTTTCGATGTCCTAAACTGCCTAAATGCATGTCTCTTGGATTTTTCTAGCGAAATATCTCAGAGAATCGGAATAGTACGGGGAAAACTTGAAAAATATTGTTTAAATTTTTTTTGCAAAATTTTAATAGAGATGTTTTAAACCATTGAAACATTTTCATACATGCAGTTATGGAAAATGTATGTAGTTTTCTTGCCTTGATTAGTCATTTACTCGTAATACATACGTGTATGTATGTAATACCAATGTATTAAACAGCTGAAAAGAAACCTTTAAACAGTTTACTGACAGAATGAAATATTTTTTTTTCAGAACAAGGTACAAACGTAACCTTTTGAAATAGTGACAATATTTTATGAAGGGCACATTAATTCAGCACTTAAAAAACATATTTTCTTACATTAATACATACACTAGGGAAATCCCTGTGAAATTAAAAAATATAAGTTTTGAAAAATTAATAAGATATAGTTGGATACAAAATTAGATATCATTTTTTAAGTCAGATATAACGATTTCTTCAGTATGCCTTATATTTGGTTTTAAATATAAAAATCTTATAGTGTTGGTTCAATATTCTAATTTTAAAATCTTTCGTTTTCTATATTTTACAGGTAGCAATAAAAATAATTGATAAAACTTGCCTAAATGATGAATATCTTGCCAAGACTTACCGCGAAATCTCAATATTGAAAAAGCTGAGACATCGACACATAACACGTCTGTATGAGGTCATGCAATCGGAAACGATGATTTATTTAGTAACCGAATACGCTTCAAATGGTGAAATATTTGATCATTTAGTGGAAAATGGTCGTATGAAAGAACCCGAAGCGGCAAGAGTCTTTACACAGCTGGTCTCAGCTGTTCAATATTGTCATTCCAAGGGTGTGGTGCATCGTGATTTAAAGGCTGAAAATGTGCTACTGGATAAAGACATGAATATTAAATTGGCCGATTTTGGCTTTAGTAATCGTTACGAAGAAGGCAATCCGCTAACAACATGGTGTGGTTCACCTCCTTATGCTGCTCCCGAAGTATTTCAGGGTTTGGAATACGATGGCCCCAAAGCGGATATCTGGAGTTTGGGTGTTGTTCTTTATGCGTTAGTATGTGGTGCTTTGCCATTTGATGGTAAAACTCTTTTAGAGCTTAAAAGTCGTGTAGTAACAGGAAAATTTCGCATTCCATATTTTATGTCACAAGGTAGAGTAGACCCTAAACTAATTGATTTTAAACATTAATTGATTAACTCTCTTTCGTTTCTCTTCTTTAGACTGTGAACATCTTATACGTAACATGTTGGTGGTGGAACCAGAACGTCGTTACACTTTAAAACAAATCATAAAACATCGCTGGCTAAGTGAGTGGATAGCAGAAGTGGAACATGAATGCCAGCAATCTGCGCAGCCGTATAGTACTCCATCTAATCCATTAATGCGTAGCAGTAGTTCCAGCAGTTGTACATCAATAGAATCATCCTCATCAACGCCAACAGCACAAAAGACAGCAACATCAGTACCAAATTTGGATTCTGTTGTGATGTCACATATGTTACAATTATCCGGTTTAACGGCAGATAAAATTGCTCAATCTGTACATGAAAATCGTTTTGATAATATTTATGCCATTTACTATTTACTCTATGATAAATTACAACAGAAGCGTAGAGAATATCAAAAGATTCAACAACATGCGAATAGAGCAAGGTAAAGTATTTATTACTGCAGAATCATTTTTCCTATAGAAAAATCTGAAAAAGCCAGATTCTGAGATATTTTTTGTGTGTAAAAAAGGTTTCAGAATCAAAGATAATGTTTTAGAATTTGAAAATTTTTCCATAGAAAAAATGTCTCAGAATCTGACTTTTTCAGACACAAATGTTTCACGATCTGATAGTTTATCTATAGGAAAACTGTCTCCGAATCTTAGTTTTTCTGAAGGAAAAATGTATCAGAACTTAAAATTTTTTCTCTAGGAAAAATGTGTGAGAACCTGAGACTTTTTCTATACGAATATTGTCCCAGAGTGTAAGATCTTTTCTATACAAAAGATGCATTAGAATCTGAAAAATATGTCAGAACCTGAGACTTTCTATACATAAAATGCTTCAGAATCTGAGACTTTTTCTCTACGAAAAATGACTAAGAATCTGAGACTTTTTTATACGAAAAATTTCTCCGAATCGGAGTCTTTGTTTATACAAAATTTTTGTAAAAAAAACTTAAAATTTCCATATAGAAAAAAAATGCAAATTTAAACCAATTTTTTTGTGAGAATTTTTCTAACGAAGAAATTATTCTACATAGAAAGTCTTAAGTTCATAATATTTATACCCTACACCACTCTGTGGTATAGGGTATAATGAGTTTGTGTGCCGATAGCCCAGAATTACTTTTTGAGTCGATTTAGCGATGTCCGTCCGTCTGTCCATCTATCGGTTTAAGCACGATACAGGTCGCAATTTTCAATAAATTGACTTGAAATTTAAAACTTAAACATCTTTTGGAATTGGAGAAAATCGGTCCATGTTAAGATCTAGCCCCCATACAAACGCCCCCTTTTGATTCGGCTAAATTGATTCTAATAACCGTAGTATAATAGATATCGCTTTGAAATTTTGCAGGAAATCAAATTTTGTATGCAAAATCACTATTTCAAATGAATCGGGTCAGTCCTTCTGGTAGCCCCCATACAAACCACCCTCCCGATATTCACATAATTCCCTCCAGATTCATAAAAATGGAAATATTTGACAAACATTTTATTTTTAGGTTTTGCACTTAAGTTACCTTATCAAATCGGAATATAATTGGACCATTTTTGGACTAAGTCCCCCCACATAATAATTTGGACCGATATTCTGTTAAATCGGTCAATTGACAAAAAAATAAACCAATTTCACTAAAATTTGACCTGTGTACGTTTTCTACACTAAATAAAGATCTAACAACGACAGATCCAATCGGTCCATGTTTGGACTTGTGACCCATTATCCGGGAAACACTGGTGTAGGGTATCATATGGTCGGTCTTGACCGACTATAACTTTCCTACTTGTTTTCTTTACATAAAGAGTCTCAGAATCATAGACTTTTTCTGTACTAACGAGAAAAGCATCTCAACCCTTATGAACCGTTTTGTCTGAAACTTCAAATATATCATACATGGGAATATTTAATTGGCATTGAATTTTCATTGGCATTAGTTGGAACTTAAATTTTATCAATTTTATAATTAATTTTTATTTGTTTTTTACACAATATTTTTTTTATTTACAGATCTCGTACTAGCATTACAACTGGTGTGGTCGACCGTTCCGAACCATTACATCAGGACTCTGTGGATCGTTTAAGTCCTTTAAGTAATACAAGTGTAACAACAACTGGAGTGGAATATGAATGGTCTGATGTCTCAGTAGACTTGGAAAAGTTTAGTGATATCGATCTTGAGTGTTTACAGAGACAAAATGAGGTGAGTTAATAATGAAAATATATCGGGATCTTATATTCAAAACACTTATCTCATATTTTTACCAAAAATAGCTATTAATGGCAAAATATTCAGTTTTGCAAAATTTTTTTATTTTTTAAAATTTTATTGGCATGTTTGTTATTTCTCTATCTTACACAACTCGTTTTTCTGAATGCAAAATCTGTCGTATACCCAATTCATACCTGAGGTGAAATCTTCTTCGAACGAGATTTCATTCATATGGTTGTGTATAAAAGGACACAGAACCATATGATCGAAATTAGAGATGCGCGTGTAACAAGAATTTTTCGTGATTCACGTGAATCACGCGTGATCGTGAGTGAACTTTATTTTTATTCACGTGATCGTGAGTCAACGTGATTACAAAATATAGTTTCGTGCGTGAGTGTTTATTATTTGATTCGGTTTAAATCGAAAAAATCTGGTTCGGTCGGTCTCTTTTAGCATTAAGATATATTAAGTGTTTTTCCGATGTTCAGTAAAATTTTAATTAATAATAATTTTTAATGTTTTATTAACAGAATCTTAATCAAAATCAATTATGTACCAATTCCGCCTCTACAACTCATGGCAATGGTAATACCAGACGTCATACTGTTGGCCCAGGAGACGTAGCACATGAGCAAGCTCTTCAAGATCCCAATGCAGTTCCATTGAATTTCAAATGTGAACCTAGAAATAATCAACAACAATCTGGAACACATGCTCCTATAAATTTGCCCATGTTGCAAAATCAACCCCTACACTATCTGACCATTAAAGATCAGCATTTGCTAAAGCCACCACTGGTAATGGGTGCTAGTAAGTATTTTATTCGAATCTATGGCATGCAATTCATTGTTACTTAATGCAATTATCTATAATGTTTTCCTTTAGCTGGTTCATTTAATCGCCGGGCTTCCGATGGTGGGGCAAATTTACCATATTGCTATACTACAATACAACAGCCACCTCCAATTGCACAGGCTCATCAGCCACAGGCCGAAGGTTATTATATAAATCCTTCTGCCAATGTCAGTAAAGAAATGGCTAGCATCTCTAATGTTAATGATCAAATGTCTTCAGAGGTTACAATTATCAACAGTGCTTCAGTTAATACAGATGAAAGTTCTGAAGAAATTCAAAGGTTATTTTTTGAGTTTGTTTTATATTTGTATAACGAAATGTTTTAAAATGTTAACATATGATTTCATCTTTTTATTTAAGATATATGAAAATGCGAGGTTGCTCAAAGAGACATACCGTGGGGTGTACCGATGATCTTTCAGCAACCTGTCATCCGGGTGAACAGCCACCATTAGCTCATATGGCCGGTAATGTAACGCCTCAAACACCGAGTGGAGTTTTAACACCAAATACTGGATGTGTTAGTGGGGGCATGCGTACTAGACGCACAGGTTTACTAACTGTTACCGAAAGACCGCCCGGTAAGTTTACGATAAATTTGGATATGTATCCTAAGCTTGTCTAACTCACCGCACGTTAATTTATGATTTCTTTTCATCAACAATTATCATTTATTTATGTTTTAAAAATTATATTTTACATGATTTCAATTTTCAATAAATATTTTATGCATTTTAAAGCCTTGTGCTGGATCAAAATGACACTGTTCTTATAAAACGGCTCAACACGAAAATGTGTTTTAAATAAAACCAAAAAAATCAAAGTATACTACACTATTTACAGATGTAATTCGAAAAAATTCATTTGTAATACGAAGATTCTACTTGTTATTCGAAGATTGCATTTGTAATTCTGCGAATTTTGTACTTTTGCCCAAAACATTAAACGATGATGTTTTGCAGAAGAATTGCCAATGCAAAATTTAAAAAAAAATAAGGATTTAAAACATCGGTCGAAGTTTATAAATTGTTCATCCATCATTTAATGTTTGAGACAATCTAGCGATATCCATCCGTCCGTCTGTCTGTGGATAGCAAGTCCAAATCAAAAGAGCTGCAAATTTGCTAAATGAGCAAAATCAGATACGTCTGGCTGTCTGTGGAATAAACTAAACGATACCGTTGTGATATCGAGGCAATATCACCTAATTATCACATATTTTACGAAAACGATAGTGTTTTCGTTCTTTATGTACCTTTCCGTATGATATCGTTTTTCCATAAAAACTATGATATCGTTGTCGCTATCGATAATTCCAGTCATAACGATAATAAAATCGCAATTTTCCAGAATTTTTCGAAAAAATATCGTTATTCCAGGCGATAACGATTTCGTTTTGATATAAAAATGTGATATCGTTTTCGCTATCGAAATTTCCAGGAATAACGACAACAAAATTGCCTAAAATATGAAAATGGTATCATAGTTTTTGGCTGTAAATTTGGTAAATAAACAAAATCGAACATTTTAGAGATGTCCGTCTGTGGAAAGCAGTTCAAACCAAAAGCGCTAGATGGACGAAATCGGACTAGCGGAGTAAAAAATTTATATATGATTTGATAAAATTATATATAATTTGATAAAATTATATATAATTATATCTGATTTTTTCATATAATATTTTATATAATTATATATAATATAATAAAATTTTATAAAATTAGATAAAATTATATATAATTGTATCAAATTATTATATCAGAATTTGTTTTATATGCAATTTTATAAAATTATATCAAATTATATATAATTTGATAAAATTATATAAAATTTTATATAAAAAAATCGGATATAATAACATATACTTTTATCAAATTATATATAATTCTATCAAGTTTTATTAAATTTTTTGAAAACAGAAACCTCTATATAATCTTATATATATAAAAATTGTTTTACTCGAGTAGTGAAACGAGATTCTCCTTGAAGAACTAAACCAACATCTGAAATACGCCAACGTGGACCTAGAGTACTTAAAAATTTTACTTCTTTTTGTGGGCTTGATGTGTATAACATTATAGAGTGTATAAAAGATTCGGCAAGAACGCATTTAACTTTCTAACTTGTTTTTTGTAATTAAGGTAAACAAATGGACATTTTTATATCAAAAGAAGTTCAGACTTTCAAGGAAGGTCTTTCACAGGGCACCCACCGATTGTCCTGAAACTTGCATATAGGAAAGAGGGGAGCAATCCAATCTCACATTTAGCGGGTCAAAAGGGAGATTGGATTTTTTTTTTGTTTTTTGAGGATCTTTCCCATTTCTTCAAAAGAAACTATATGAAAATTTAATACAGATCGAAAGGGTTTTTGAAGGCCTATCCAATTGTGTATTTGCCGTGTCCAAATCGGCTTTCTTAAACGTTGCACAGTGGGTTGAAATATATGTAAACTGGCGATTAATTCAGAAAAGCCCTTTATTATTAATATTTATATTTTTTTAGACTAACTATACATTATTTAGTAGAAAAAAAAAATGTTTTACAGAAAAAAAAATTATAGAAAATATTTTTTTATTTAAAAAGAAGATATAACCTTTTTAGTAAAATTGGCTCCTACCGCTCTAACTGCTCCAATAATGCCCCAAGAGATGTCAAATGTGTGACCGACACCCAATAGTTTTTCAACCCCAAAATTTTTTTAGAATATACCTACCCTCTATCTTTAACCCTTAAGGTGGTCCCCATACAATTTATTTTTATTTTTTATAAATTTGTTTTATGAAATTAGCTCCTACCGCTCCCATGGTGTATCTTAGAGTGGTTTCCACTAATTGTAAGGCCGACCCCCATTAATTTTTACCCCCAAAATTTTTTTGGAACATACTTATACCGTATCTCAACTCAATAATGGGGCTCCCATACAAAATGTCAATTTAATAAAATCTGCTCATGCAGCTCTAACTGCCCTAAGGGTGCCCCTAGAGATGTCGAATGTGTGACCGACCCCCATATGTTTTTAACCCAAACATTTTCTTAGAATATACCTACCCTGTACATTTAACCCTTAAGGTGGTCCCCATATAATTTTTTTTTTTTAATGAAATCTGTTGCTGCCGCTCCATGCTAGCTCCTAGAGGGTGAAATGTGAGATCAACTATCATTATTTCCCCCCTCCCCCAACTTTTCTTTTAACATACGCATATCTCCTCTAACTAAGGGGGCTCCCATAATGCCCTCTTTCATATGTTTTTCAACTTTTTTTTAGCAACTTTTTACTTATTAAAATTTTTTTTCACAAAAATTTTAATAAGTAAAAAAACGCGGAACCTCTGCAAAAGTTTGGTGTGAAATATAAAAGCTAAAATAGTACTATATAAAAATATCACTTAATAAAATTTGCTGGATCGCAACAAGAAATTTGTTGAAACTCTGTGTATACATCGAAAATACCCCAAATATGGAGCACTTTTTAAAAAAATATTAAAAATATTTGCAAAACATTTATCTAAAAAACATTAATGCAATTATGTAGCAAAATACCTGTAGTTGATGGTTCCATTTTAATAAAATTACTTTTAGAATGCTTAATTAGAATTATCAGCACCCAAAATATCTCCATTTTCAGTTTTAGGGACGGCACGAAAAATTTTGAAAAATTATTTGAGTTTGACATCTCACAGTCGATAGAGTAATTTACTTAAAACAAAAGTTTTTGGCAAATAGTGATGTAGAATTTAATTACCTTTCACCCAGTACCACACACGAATGTGTAGGATAAAGTTCAGCTTTTGAATTAATCCTCACTTTTGGTACATTTCAACCCTCTGTGCGTTGGGGTAGTTTATATGGAGATGTATACACTTACGACCCCAAAAATCATATATAATAATCTCTATTAAAATTAAGCTGACCCGTATGCGTGCGTTTTATTTCGGCTTTTATTCGGATTTTCCCGAGAGCCCATATTTTTTCATAAGGTGGCAACCCATTTTTAAATTTTAGATTGGGCCTCTTAGAAAAACAGGTAACTCTTATTTTTCTGTGAAAGTCCTGCCTTGTTAGTAAAAAAGTAGTTTTGGTTAGTGTTTTTAAAAAGCCGACATTTTAGAAAACCGGTTTCTCGGTAAACCGAAAATCAGATTTTTAAACCCTATGTTCGTTTTGGTACACTTTTTTTTTGTTCTCATGTAAGATCCCCTCGATGACCTGAAATTTTGCTGCACAGTGTTAAAATTTGTCAACCTAAATCTGTCCATAGGGTTAATTAAGTATGCATAAAATATTTATTTATAAATGGAATCATTTAACTATTTAAATTGTTTATTTTTCTTTGTTTTAATTTTTATTTTATTTTGTTTAATTTCATTTTTTTTTTATATTTTGAACGCGAATATTTTTTGTTTTTAATGTGTAAATGCTAAAAAAAAATAAAAACAATATATAAAAATACAACTGGCGGCTGCTCCTAACATCCCCTAACCCCTGCAAACCAACAAAAAAATATGCCACAAATATTTGCGCTTTTTGTTTTTGGTTAATTTTTATTTTGTTTATAATGCAAAATCCCATATTACATTACAAAAAAAAAAAAAAATTATTAAGTTATAAGTCCTGAGCTTATACGCGAAGTTGAATCCCGTATGAATCGTAATTATTTGCCGCCAGCATTAAAAATGCAACATAATAACTCTGGTAGTTTAAGTCAATCACCCCCCAATGCCTCTGGTGGCCATTCTTATATAGGTGGTACTCATTATAATACTTCAACAAATAGTTCTCCCTACCCTACAGCGGGTTCCCCATCAATGGGTAATCCATCTGCATTACCCTTGGTTCCGGTATCATCTGCCACTTCAGCAGCCCCTGCATATACAAACAGACGTATTTATGGCAAAGCTTGTAAATTACCGCCAGTACAAGAAATCGGTAAGTTTTTAATTTGATTTTTCTTTTATTTTCTATTTAAGTTTTATTAAAGTTTCATTATTTATGTTAAATTTTTTCTAATTAATTTTGTAACTTTAAATTAAAAATTTAATTTCATTTGATTAACAAGCCCACAAATCTTTAAATACTCATGGATACTACCAAAAAATATTTAATGCGCATATTATTATCGAAATTATTCTAATGCATTATGTTTTCTTTTCTTTCCAAATTTAGGTCGTTATAGTCCAGTGCGTCGTGCATCTGAAGGTTCTAAGGCACAATTTCAGGGACCTTTACAAGAATGCCAATATCTACAAAAAGGTATTGCTCAACGAAATTTTTTGGTTGCACCTAGTCCACCGCTTTTAGAAAATTCAATCAGTTTACCTGGTAAGCTGCAAAATTTCTGCTTTTGCTTTTAAATTTCTCAGAAAACATAATACAATCATTACTGTGTAACTTTATTTTTTATTTTGGTAAATTTGAGTTCTCTTACTTACGAATAAGAAATCTTAGAGTAACATAGAGGCGAAGGTGTCAAAGTACAACTTGCATGCATGGGGTAGTGAAGTTTAAAAAGATAATTGGATTGTCTTTTCTACCACCTTCGCTTCTATATTATTCTATGGAAGAAATTCCAAGGGGTCTAACCCCATAGGATGAAAATCCATTAGTATTTTTTGAGCTGATAAATAAGGCCGATTAATATGGTTTGACATTTGCACACACGATGTTCAGGATGCATCATTTTTTGAGATGATAAATCTAATTTTTAACGGAGCTTGATTTGTGCGAGGGCAAACGGACTTTTTTTTTCCTATGTTTTTATGTCATTCAAAGATCAATTCGAAGATTCCTATTGTCGTTCGAGATCCCAATTGAAATTTAAAAAATATCAACCGAATTTTCTAACTAAAATTTCAATTGATCCTTTAAAAATTACAATTGATCTTTTACGAATTACAATTGATCGTAAACGAATTGCAATTAATCTTTTACGAACTTCTATTGGAATATTTAAATTTCAAGTAAATCTTTTACGAATTACAATTGATCTTTTTTGAAGAACAATTGATCTATTACGAATAACAAATCGTCTTTTACGAATTACATTTGATTTTTATACTCACCCTGCAAACAAAACGATACGACATCGATTCGCCGGTTGTATTGCCGATACGATAAATGTTATTGCGGCAATTATCGAATTCGTATCGCCGGCGATACACCTTTCGGGAGAAACTGTTACCCGACGGCAATACATCCCGGCGATACGAAAACGATTCGTTTTGGCGATAAAAGGGCAATATCGCCAGATAATCGTATAAATGAAAAATAATAGATTTATATGTATCGCCGGAATATCACCAAAATGATAAACCGGCGATACAGCTATATCGATTCCCTGAAGCTGAAAATAGACATTATTTTTTTCATTCATATTTTGGTCATGTTAACAGGACTAAACACATTTGCATTCACCCGAAAAATATATCTGCAACATTCGCTGAATTTTTTATTTTATCTTTGAACGCATATTTGTGGTTTTTGGCCAAATATATATTCTTTTAAAGATTTCTTGTTGTGCTTGATAAATAATTTTATTTTAAATTGACAAAGAAATAAAAATTTTAAATATTTTTTTTTTTTGTTTATCGCCGAAATATCGTTCGTATGAGAAAACGGCGATATAATAAAAATACTACTTTGATTTTTTATTGAAACGATAAATTTTCGTATCGCCGCAATATCTTTTCGGCGATATATCGCCCTATTGTTTGCAGGGCACTTTGTCATTCTGTGTGTAACGTATCGATATATTGGTCTAGGACCCCATAAAGTATATATTTTATTAATCAGTGATCGATTCTAAGTCATTCTAGCGATGTCTGTCCGTCCGTCTGTCCGTCTGTAGAGGACACGATACAGTCCAAAATAAAAGAGCTAGACTTTCAAAATTTGGCGCGAATATGTCTTATATTCCTAGGCAGGTTAAGTTCGGAAATGGGCAAAATCGGACCAAGCGGAAAAGTTCCCCTTTGGAGAACTAAACCAACCTAAGAAAAACCGCATTTTTTGCAGGGTTTTTTGTACTTTTGCTATTGTAAAGTTTACGAATGAGATCAATTATCTTATCGGGAACACATTTGCTCCTAAGTGCAGTACAGATTGCCGGTGTGTATACGGTGTCAAAGGCGCGCTCAAAATCTCCAAACATCATATAAAGGAAGATATGGAACTCTTGCGATTCCTTATAGGGTCCGCGCATGATCGACCAAACTTAAAACCCGCTTGCTCCTGACATAACAGCGGTTCTACAATTGGTGTTATTCTTTGTAGAAGAAGTAGGGCCATTACTTTGTTAATAGCGTTGATCAATGTTATCCCTTGCCAGTTCTTGCAGTAGCTCAGATCACCCTTTTTGGGTATAGTGATGATCTCACCAGCCTTCCAAGATTCTGGCAAAATCACCTCAGCAATAAGGCCAGCACCATATTTCAGTAGTTCTGCCTGTATTGTATCCTTCAATTTGCGTCAATGTTGAGAAGATTTCCTGGAAGATTAGTGGAGATGTTGCTATTTCCATACCAGGCTTGCAACGGCTAGAAAGCCAATGGCAGCCATTTAGGTCAAATTCGGGGGCATTATTTTGTTATATGTATATTAGAACTGAAAATTTTTTGCCAGCATTCCAATCAGTCGTAGTGAGATCACCAAAGTGTATATCTTTTAGCATTGAGATATTTTTGATGTTCTGCCTCCTAGATTTTTAATTGCTGTATAAACCCTACTCACGTTACCAATGATCGCTGCTTGTGCGGCCTTCTTTTCGATACTGTTGAAGTAGAGTTCCCGGTCAGCTCATACTAATTTCTTTATGGAGTCCGTTGAGGTTCTGTAATCCTTTCTTGCTTCACTTTTTTCATCAGGGTTTCTGGTTCTTGGAACTATTTTGTTAAGACGCTTGCTGATCCAAGGCTTGTGGTTTTTCTTACGAACGCCTAGAATTTCCTCCGTAGTTCGACAGCAACTTTGTGCTACAATTGTCCATGATTGTATATTCATGTTGTTGTTGTTTGGTTACAGTGAGTCTCGCAGAATAGGACAATAGCGGGCAGTAACATAAGGATTACGAAGCCGAGAAGTATTTAATTTCATGACGCCTTTTTGTGTGTTTAGAGAATTTCGATGTTGTAGTTCACTGCTTCTTTGAAAACTTCTTCGAGCCTTGATGATTTCGAATTACAATTGATATTCAAATAAATTTACTTAATGATTGAATTTATAAATTTGTATACTAAACATTCTACGCTAATCATTATTGGGTTTAAGGAAAATTTTAGTTTCTAATTGCTTTACTTTCTCTCTTACACATATTAGTTTTAAATAACAATTAAATATATTTTTGCATAAGTCTTTATTTTTGAACCATCTTCTAAAACTATCATTATTCTTTTAGGTTCTCCCATCCATGGTAAACCATCAGGAGCTCATAATGCTTTTCGACGCATTGGTGGTCCTATTACATCAATTCAAGATATTGAAATACCCGAGGAAGCCTTCAAATCAATATTGCCAGTATTAGATCAATTAGTAAAGGAACAACGCATCAGTATAGAATTTGCAAATAAAATTATTACGACCAGGCAAATGCCCATAGATCTAGCCGCACATTTAGGATTAACAGCACATGGCTCTGCAGCCAGCAGTGGCAATCATTTAGATCATTTGGGGTCTTGTATGCAACAACAAATGTATAGCTTTAGCGTGTCGCCCTTATCGCTGCCTAACTCCACATATAACAGCCATCTCCAAATAGGTCAAAGTAGTGGCGTTAGTACGGCTACAAGTGGTCCTTTAGTACAACAACCAACTCAACCACCGCATGTAACTATAAATCAGGGCAATACTATGGGCGGTCTACATTCCAAACAACTATTGGGCCCAGGATATACTCAACAATTTCAGTTGACTGGAATAAGTGGTGGTGCAGGCGCATTATTTGGCGGTCATTCAGGCAGTAGTTCAGCATGCCCATCTCCTGTTTATAGCAGTTTCAGTGGATCATCATCTCCAAACCCATATATGCCAGGTCCATCACTGTTCTGTGGAAGCGGAGGCACTTGTAGCGGAGCACAAGCTGCTGGAGGCTCGTCTCCTTTGCATCAAATAACTAAAGGTATTTCTTATTTGACAACTGGGGGCGGTGGTTCGATTACTCGTGGCACTTCAGCAGCCAGTGAAATTGCAAATCAACCTTTAGATTTGTCTATGGATGTTTGCAGTCCTGAGGATTCTGATACTTCTCAGGGCTCTTTAACTCCACAAAACTGGTTTGTTCCAGGCGGTTCGTACTATGATTTGAAACCATTAAACTTATCACCAGCCCAACCGGTTCGAGTTGTAACTACACCACCAGCCTCTCCCAACTTGTGCATTATACAAGAAGAGAATGCCAACGGCCAAATGTATCATACAATTACCACAGGCAAACCATATGCCGGCTGTACTGGCGGTGTCACACCTACCGGAGAAGATGCCACTTCACCGGGTCAGCAGCTATCACATCCCCAAATATGTCTAACCGATGTACAGGGTAGTGAAATAACTCTGGTAGCACTGTCATCGGAAAACAGCCGCGAGAGTGATTGTGATTCGTTGGATCATCATACCATCATACCCTTAATGTCACTGCAAGGTTTAATAATAACTGAACCGACTAGCGACATGCCTTCGATAACGCGAGGCATTGGTCGTAAGACTAGTTTGGAAACAGACCAATATTCAGCTATGCCGCAGCCTGCCTCAAATGCACAAACGCAACCCAATGATAGACGAGGAAGTGACAAATCTTTAGGGTTTTCTGATGATTCTTTAAGTAATGACTCGAACAATTTGTCACCGTGCCAAGAGCCATCAGCCTCATCTGGTTTCAAATCTGATTCGCATTCCGAAATAGGTGACCACACAGAAGGTCACTTAACACCAGATTCAATGTGTGATTCGCGTCGCATGTCTGAGGAAATGTGCTATGAAGTCCCTCTACCTCATGAATGTTCTAATTTTGATACAACGCGCATATTGCAAATGGTTAAACAAACCATTGATTCCACAATGCCACCAAAAGGTTTTATTTTGCATAAGGGTGATGACTCAACGCCAACGTCGACATCCTCGTCAGCCACCAGTACTGGCCATTGGTCAGAAGCCCGCTTAAGTAGTGGTTCTACCGGTACGACTGATTCTTCGCTGTATTCCATGGATACCTCTACATCATCGGCAGCCACAAATTTAAGTCTAGAATATTCGGGAGGTTTACAAATTGAAGTTCAAGTCTGTGAAGGTCGCAGTAGGGATAACCAATCAACGGGTAAAGGTATAAAACTAAGACGCATTTCAGGTGATCAATTTGAATATGGTAAATTATGTCAACAATTGATAAGCCAACTTGCGCTACAACAAGTAGCAGTTTAATGGTACACAAAAGCGATTGTCTTAAAACTCATAGGAACACACAGTTAATCAGTGTTTAATATATGGAACTTGCAACTGTTCAGTTAGATATTTTGAAAGAACAAATAATAGAGTAAACATTTTAACTTAAAATTTTTAGGCTTCGATAACATGTTCCACAAAGTTTTTTGTTTTATGGAATTTTCATTTATCTATGTATGTCGGGCGTAAAAATTGTACATCGTTTACCGCCGTTGCTAATTCTTCAGACACTAAAATGCCATAATGGTATAAATGAACTTAAACATCTCTGAAAACAAAATTTAAATCTCTTTTTCATCTCAATCGAGCAATGACTTCAAAAACCTGTTTATCATTGAGTTTTTGGCCCAAAACACTTTGGAAAATATATTTTTTTTCCATTAAAAATTAAAAATATTTTAATGGTCTAACAAGAATGAAATAACGTCGCGATAAATTGGTTGCATTTTTAAATTTTGACTATTCGAAAACCGCTTAGACTGTTTTTTGACCCGTTTTTTTTTTAAATTTTTTATATAAGCCTTTTGACGTTGAAATTGTTGACTTTTTGAGCTCATTCATAGAAATGGCAACCACAAAACAAGGTGTAAGAAAAGTCCATCTGAATGCAAAACAAGTTAAAAAAGTAAAATTTGACTTTGATGAATTCATGCATACCCCAGAAAATGCCCAAACCATTTTTTCGTAATAAGTTTTTAAATTTTAATTATTCGATTTCAACTTGGAATGAAAATGTGATCAACAAACACTTAACTTGAGTTCATGTGATTCGAAAATTTTCATGTGAATTGAAAAGTTGTGGAAGACAGAACAGAGGCCTAAAATTTTTCTAGCATGCTCCGTTTTCGAGATATTTGAGTTTAAGATATTCAGTTTTAAAAACTGCTGTTTAGGTAATTTATCAAGCTTTAATATAAGCTTGAAAGAGCGCAGATTAAGTTAATAATAAGTGATCTACGGGGGTCGAACTGGAAATGATATTATTTATAGTTATTTTTTTTTAAATTTCTTAAAAAATATTTTTAAGGCTGGATTACTCAATGCTCCATTATAAAATAACTCTCCGTTAAATTTACCTTTTTCATACAAATTTTGACATATGGCTCTGTTAAATCGGCAGTTAGCAGCTAACTGTAAAAAAGTCGTCATATTTTTGACCTTCAATTCTTTTGACCTCCAATTCTTTTGACCACCATTTTTTTGAAAACAAAGTTATTGGTATTACAATTTTAATCATCGGAGGAGTAGTTTCAATTAAAAAATTGATTGAAACAGGGTTTTTTCGTGATTGAAATTTATTTTCAATTCTTTTTGTGATAGAGCTTGAGTTGACCCTACCCGTGTAAAAATCTATTAAATATGATGTGATCCGTTCAGATCTGATTATATGTATCAATTGTTTCTTGTCATATTATATCCGAGATTTATGCCCATTTCTGATATCTGATCAGATACAATTACTGAGCAGATCTACTTTGATCTCGAAAGGTATCAGATCTAATCAGATACAATTGATCTAATTAGATCTTAAAAGATCAGTCAGATCATACTATTTACATGGGTAATTAGATTATTTTAACCCGTGTCACAATTCTATCAAGTTTTTGAAATTTTTTGAAAATGTCCGAACAAAACAATTAGAATTTTTGAAAAATAAAAAATATGTCTTGCGATTATTTATTTTTATACCCTGCACTCGAGTGGAGAGTGCACTCTAGTGATAGAGGGTATATATATTAGTTTGTTATTCCGTTTGTAAATCATCGAAATATCGGTCTGGGACCCCATAAATTGTATATATTCATAATCCCCGATCGATTTTAAGACATTCTAGCGATGTCCGTCTGTCTGTGGAAATGGTGATGACGGCCAAAATATTACACGGAGATGACGGAAATTTAATACATTTATTGAAAGTTCTCCCGAGAAGTTTGGTATTGCATTTGAGCGATATCGGTTCAGCGGTTCAAAAGTTATCGAAAATTTAAGGACATATCAAAAATTTTAGTACATTCAACATAACCTAAAAATACATAATGCTTTAATTCGGCTGCTGGTTGACATATGTCAACATAATTGAACACTAAATGATACTAAAACAAATACGAATATATTTTTTGACAAAAAAATCGCGGATTTTTTTTACCAATTTTTTTTTTCACGGATTTTTTTTTTTCGAAAGTAATTTCCTTTTGAATAAAGTTTTTTTGCAATAATCTTTTAGAAATTGTGGAGGGTATCAATACATTTAATACGAGGGCAGATCAATAATCCCGTGACTTTTCGAATGAAATACCCTCGTATATACAATGAAAGGGCATTTTGAGCTTAACAAAATGGTACCAAAATTTCCACTCTGTCACAATCCGTCTCCAAAATGCCCAAAAACACGTTTTTTGAGAACTTTGACATACATTTTCTTAAAAACCTGACATCATAGAAAATTTTGGGAACCATATTCGGAATCAGCACCGAAAGGTTAATCGAAAACAAGTGGTCAGATCTCAAAATATCATTAAAAAATATCGCAAAAAAATGCTCTCTAAAGTGCACAAAATTATTTTTTTTATGAACTTTGACCTTAACTTTCTTAAAAACCTATCGATATGGAAAACTTTGAAATGCGGAACCAGCATTGAAAGTTTAATCTAAAACGAATGTCTAAATTACTAAAATTTTGCGTACCCCCGCGGAGAGGTTCGCGTACCCCGCTGTATTACATCATTGCACTGAGTATTAAGACTTGTCAAAAAATCGTGTGTAATCTGATTTTGTAGACAGTCCAATAAGACTTTTGATTTTATGAAATATTTCAAAAAATGACTGTGTGTTATTAGATTTGCACACAAACAGCTGTTTTTAAAAATGTCTGTTTGATTTTGTTTACGATTTTTTGGCAGTAGTAAGACTTTGGTAATATTTTACTTTTTTAAAATCCAAAGACTCGGCGGGATGATAAAAACACATCTTAATTAAAATTTGCTAAAAAATTTCCAACAAGGGCAGTTTTTTTCCTACGTGCAAGAATTTAAAAAAAAAAACGTCAACATTTTTTTTCTTGACCCTTTCATAAATCCGAGTATTTATGATAATCGATTGGCCTCAAATTACCAAATAAATTTTAGGTCTGGTGAAATAAAAATTTGCCCGGACTCTGAAGAAAATCAATAGTTGAAGAAAAAATTTCACTCTAATGCAGTGGGGGCACACACATACTATAACATGTATGCTTGTGTGGTAGTAACAAGCGAAAAGTCAACAAAACAACAGAATTTTATAGTGTATGTGTGACGACTGCGCTGCTCACAAGCAGCATTTTTTAGCCTATTCCCGCGGGAATAGGAATTACAAAAATGTCCAACACTGCTCTAATGCCACAAACAAATTGTATTAACAAAAAAATGTTTTTTTGGCGTTACAACCACGAGACGTTGTTAGATTCTGATTAGACCCTTAAAAATAACGGACAACTGCACAAATTGTTATATGATAAAATTAAAAACCTTTCTTAAATTCAAAAATATATGGAGTTTGTGAATGGAGGCCCACTGGCGAGTGTGCCTTTTCTACCATTTTTAAGAACTTGGTTGCGTGTTTTTAAAACCCTCAATTAAATCTGGAATATGCTCTACGGCGAATAGTTTGATTTAAAATAAATCAAAGGTTATGAAATTAATAGTATGTTTAAACATAAAAAATGGCCCTAACATGGTTAAGGACATTTAAAAAACCTAAAACAAACAAGAAAAATATTGTTAAATAACAAATAAAAAATTAAAAACAAAAAATAAAAACATTCCAAACAATTTAATTAATTATGTAGTAATATTAAATAGTTTTATTTTGTCTTTTTAGCCAATTACGATTAATAATTGATATATCATACATACATATTTGTTAAATAAAAATTGTAAATATTTTATTCTTTTTTTCATTTTGTCAACATATGAATCCTTTATTTTGAGAGTGGTTTAATAACAATTTAATTTTATAAAGAGATACATCAAGACAAGTACAAGTTTAAAATAAAGTTGAAATTTTCCATTTTATTATTCCGTCAATTAGAAAAACAACTTGCTTGTATTGATCGAATTTTTGTTTTTTATTGGAAGGATCCAATCGAAATTTATGAAATAGTTTTATTAACTGGATTATGTAGTTACGCCACTTTCAAAATAAATTATTAACAAAAAACAAAATAAATAAATATATTGCAATATTACAGTACATGATGATAAACATACATAAAATATGTATATATTACCTATTTACAAACAATTTTATTATTAATTTTTAAAATAAATATTTAATTTTCAGTATTCTTAAGTTTTTAGTCAGTTTATGTATTTTAATTTTCTTTTTTTATCCATAATTGTATGCAAAATATTTCTTTGCAATAACGACAGACAAACAGACAAACATACAACCATACAAACAAACAGACATAATTATGTTATACGAAAAAAACATATGCCCAAATTTATTTTATAAAAACAAAAAAATAATATATTAATTACAACTTTAGGTAATATACTATATTACTGTATGTTTTAATATTAAGAATACATATGCATATATAAATATATATATATCTATTAAAAATTATAAAATACATACATAAATACATACATATGTATATTATTATATAAAGACTGCTGTGATTATAAAAAAAAAAACAAAAACAAAATATATGTATAATGTTATATAATTTAATTATTTAACTTTTAATGTCTCTAAATAAATAAAAATAAAAAAACATTTAATTTAAACAAATCTCAAAAAAATAGAATGGTTAAAAAATTTTATTTGTGCTTTATTTTTTTTAGGTTGTGTTAAAATTATAACAAAATCTTGTAATGGCATTTCAGTCCTCTTTATTTTGAACTTTAAAAATCGTTAACGCGAAAATCCTACACACTTTGTCAAATTACTAGGAAAAGTCTCGTAATCCCATTTTACCAATATTGGACAGTTTTCCTTGTTTTTTAACAAATCAAAATTTACTTTTTTTTTATTTTGTAATTTTACATTTTTTTTTTGTAATTTTAAAAATCCAAGATAATTTTACAAAAAAAAAATCTACTAAATTCACGAGAATTCCTTGTAATTTTAATTGCTCCAAAAACTATTAATTTACAATTTTATTGGTAAAAAGCTTGTAAAATTACAAAATTATTGGTAAAAAGCTTGTAAAATTACTAGGAATTCTCGTAAAATAGGAAGGAGTAAAAAATCTAGTAAAATTACGAAACCTCTTTGTAAAATTCATCGTGTCAAAAAATTTCTAAATTTACAATTTTATTGCTATAAACCTTGTAAAATTACAAAATTATTGGTAAAAATCTTGTAAAATTACTAGGAATTTTTGTCAAATAGGAGGTAGCAAACAAAAAAAGTTACAAGTTTTTCTTGTAATTTTACAAGGTTTTTTTTTGGAGTGTAGCTGATCCTGTTTTCGAGTTATTGCTTAATAATTACACTGCTCGACAACTTAACCTCCCAGTCAAATATCCAACAGATTCTTATTGATTTTGCTCTCCTGAATCCAAATCTGCCATTCAATTTTTTCTAGCACATACACGCAAAAAAAACTTGTAAAATTACAAGAAAAACTTATAACTTTCTTTTGTTTGCTACCTCTTATTTGACAAAAATTCTTAGATCGTATTTACATTAGGCAATTTTAATTGCGGCAATTCTGATTTTATCATGTAACAGAAAGAGATCTAAGATTCTTCCCTCTCTCTCTGATATACTAGAAAATCAGAATTGCCGCAATTAAAATTGCCTTATGTATCTTCGGTCTTAGTTAATTTACAAGCTTTTTACCAATAATTTAGTAATTTTACAAGGTTTTTAAAGTGACAAATTTCCTAATTTTACTATATTTTTTGCTACCTCCTAATTTACGAGAATTCCTAGTAATTTTAAAATTGTAAATTTAAAGTTTTTTGGCGCAATTGAAATCACAAGGAATTCTCGTGACTTTACTAGATTTTTTTTGTAAAATTATCTTGGAAATTTGTAAAATTACAAAAAAAAATTGTAAAATTACAAAAAAAAATGTAAATTTCAATTTTTAAAAACAAGGAAAACTGTCATATATTGGTAAAATGGGATTACGAGACTTTTCCTAGTAATTTGACAAAGTTTTTTTTTTTGTGTGTACAGTTTTTGATTTATTCGCTGTTAAAATATAAAAAAAGAAAAAAAATCGCACTATTGGTGGCCCAGTATTGTAGATTCTTTCAAAAATAGGACTTGATGTCATATAAAATGGAACTCCTAAAACCAAAATTGCAATCTTAATTGTTCTAGCATGTTCCGTTTTTGAGTTATTAGCGTTTGAAAATTTTTCAACGCTCAAATCACGAAAACGAATCATGCTTGAAAAGTTTAGATTGCAGTTTTGGAATCAGGAGGTTTAATTAATATGAAATCAAGTCCTATCTGTTGGAAGCAACATAACAGTGGACCTCAAAAAGCCGAAATTATTGGTTTTTGTGACTTTTTAACTGCGAATATCTCAAAAACGGAGGAGGGGAGGTAAAGGGAGAGTAGAAGAAATCCGAATTTTTTGACCACCAATTCTTTTGATCACAAATTTTTTGTAAACAAAGAAACGATTTTATTGTTTAAACATTTAAGTACATCTTATTAAGTCACGGATGGTCGGAAACGGTTTGAACTTAACCTAAAAGTGCGAAAACCATAATTTTGGAAACAAATTTATAAATTTAGCAACAAAATTCTTTCACACTTTTCTCATTTCAAAACCATATATAACAAATCAAAAAATTATAATACATAATTATAATTAGAGCCCGAGCTCGACTGTCTTTACAGAAAAACAATAATTTAAGAATAACGACTATAAGTCGCCCTAAGTGGCAACCAGTATCTTTGGAAAAATGGCAACACCTAACATTTGTGTCTAAAATATAGACCATGTCTGGCAATGTTTGCAAAAATAAGTACTTAGATCAGAATTGATGAAGGAGAGGAAGAAGAATAATGATTACTAAAAATAAGTTTGTTTGCATATAATTACAATAACAATACTCTTCTGTTAGAAAAAAACAACAGCAACAACGACACTCGAATTGAAAAAAATCAGATTTAGTTGATACTTGCTTAACAGCCTACTTGGCGTATCGGTCTAGAGTGATTGTACGTTACAAGCAGTTAATAGCAAAGTATTACAGATGATGATGAGTTCAATCCTTGTCGGCTGCGATCTGTTAATAATTTTCACATATAGAGTTTTATTGACTATTAACTAAATAAACTTGACATTAAAAGTTTTTCTGAAGATTATTATAACTGGATAATATGAAACTAGTAAGAAACAAACCAGGATGTCTAAATTTTTAGAAAAATTAAAAATTTTTCTTTCACACTTTTCTCATTTCAAAACCATATATACACTCAGAAAATTATTGCAGTTACTACATGACGGTCGTTTGTGTAGTAAGTAGTAGCTGTTGTTTTTAACTACAATTTCGGTCGTTTTTGTATGAAAAAATCTCAAACAACTTTTTTTGTAGTAGTTTCAAAAAATAACTACAAAAAATATACTACACTGTAGCAATAGTTGATTTATGTAGTTGTTTTTAGTTTTTTTTCTAAAACTCGTTTTTTTCTAGAAATTTTTATTGCAAACGAATGTGTCGAGCGAGTTGGTCGTGCGGGATGCGGAAGGAATTATTTTTATACCAAATAAATAATATCTAAATAAATTAAATTACAATTTATTAAATTTAATTATAACAAAAAATATGTTTTTGGAAAAATATTCTTGAGCGAAAGAAAATAAGTGGATAAATGAGATAACAAGTGTGTATAATATAGCGCTCACATAAGCGTGCGTAAAAACCAATCGGAAAAAAACAAAATAAAATGTGTGCAGTGTTTTGTTTTCTTATGAGCGCGCCATCTTTCTTTTCTTTGTATACACAACAGAGCAGGTACATACTTTTTTGAAACATTTAAAATTAATTCTTTTTTTTTATAAATCAATTTTGCCAAAGCATTTCGTTTTTTTTTATTCCAGACAAATTTTGATCAGTAGCGGTGAAAATTTGAAATGAACTATTAAAAAAACAAAGGTAAATACAATCAATTTATTTTGTTTAACATTTTATTAATATAATTTTTTTCTTCTATAATTCCAGATAAATACATAAAAAAATTGTCATCATGTCGAAATTCTATACAACCAACTGAAATGTATTGCTTTTTAAATAAATAAATATCAATCATTTAAACGTTTAAGAAATTTTTTAAATAAAATTTCAGGCAATTGTAGAAAAAACAACTGTATTAAACAGTTTTGTAGTAGTTTTTACTACATTTTGTAGTTGAAAATCAATAGTTAAAAACAACAACATGTTCAGTTGTTTTTACCGTTTATGTAGTGGACGCCTTTTCAACGACAAAATGTAGTCAAAACAACTGTCTTTTGTAGTAGATTTTACCGACATACTTTTTTGAGTGTAACAAATCAAAAAAATTATAATACATAATTATAATTAGAGCCCGAGCTCGACTGTCTTTACAGAAAAACAATAATTTAAAAACCAAAATCTTTGATCGAGCACATTTTGCAAAAATAAAAAAAAAAATTCCAAATCTGCTTTCAAAATTTTTGTAGCATTTACCGTTTTCGAGATATTCGCGTTTGTATTTTCCAAAAACCGCTATTTTAGTACTTTCTGTTGTTCCACTGTGTGGAAATTGTACGAAACTTTGAATTTAATTAAAAAAAAAAATCGCATCATACGTAAAATACTTTCGTAAAATTAAAAGTATTCATTCATATAATATACCAAAAATTTCGTGTACTTTACGAAATTTTTTCGTTGTGCGAAATTACGAATGTTTTCGTACATTGTACGACAGAATTCGTGTATTTTACGCATGGATTTATTACGGTGTAGTTAACAAACTAGGCATTTAAATATAGATTTAATTACGATATTGAAAACAATACAAAACTTGTGAAAAAATTAGTAACTAATTATAATTTAAAAAAAAAATTATGCTAAAAAATATTTTAAAGTTTGAAAAGAGTTTTTTTAATAATAATAAAACAGAATTTAAGTTTCTAAAAAAATTATCTAATCCCCTAAAATGTTCTAAAATGAGTGTAAAACTTGTCAAGAAGACGTACTTCAAATCCGCATTTTGTGGAAAAATCCCCTTACCTGGCAAGCCTGGGCAGCACTGACAACCAAGGTCCTTTGCCAGCTATTCAGCGTGTGTCTTAATAGGACTAATTAAAGTTTCGTGGTTTCACATGTAGATGGCGCCATATGTATGGTTGGTGTTTTTGCTAAGGGTAGTTACGTGATTTGGGGGTTTTAAATATAGATGACGTAAAGGTATTGGTTGCTGGATTTGTTAGCAGTATATTATTACGTTTTATAGTTTCACATATGGATGACGCAATACATTATTTGTGGTCCCTCATAACACAGTGCTACGAAAGTAATAAAATGTGCATGGGTTCTCAAATAGGCATGGGTATTCGCATTCTCAATTAATTTTTGTAAAAAAAAGAAAAATATTTTAATCACTCACAATCAACTAAAAGAGAAAAAAAGTGAGATTTTTTTTGGAAAAAGTGTGTTTTTTTTTACTTTTTTAACTAAATTTCAACCTATTGTGATTTTTTATACCCTTCACCACACTGTGGTACAGGGTATAATCAGTTTGTGCTGATGTTTGTAACTACCCGAAATATTGGTCCTAGACCCTCTTTTAAGAATACCGATCGACTTAGAATCCCTTTTTGAATCGATTTAGGGATGTCCGTCCGTCCGGCCGTCTGTCCGTCCGTCTGTCCGTCCGTCCGTCCTCTGTACCAAATTCTTTATACCCACCAACTTTTAATCAAACAAAAAAAAAAAAAAAATTTATTGACAGGGACATTTCTGAGCAGTTCTTCGGAGCAAGGTAGATTTATACAAGGTAATATCCAATAACCTTACTTTTCCTCCATAGTAAGTTTTTTGACAAATTTAAAAACAATAATATTAACAAATTTTCAAAACGAAATAAAAATATTTTGTTCGGCATAAATGACTTGAGTTTACACTACACTTTTTATGCTTAAAATGTTTTAATTTTTTTTAATTTTTGTCGTGGAAAATAAAAGAATTTCGTTTTAATTTCAATATTTGTTTATAATTTAGTTGTTTTTGAAAATTTTAAAGTCTTAAAAAGCGTTTAAATTGGTTAATGTGTGCACTGAACATTTAAGTCGTTTTTGCCGACTAAAATGATTTTGAATGAAATTTGTTTTCATTTACGTCACTAAAATATTACCTTATATAAATCTCCCTTGCTTCGGAGGTGTGGCCTGGTGTTGAAAAAATCGGCAGGGATAAAAAACACCGCAGGGCACAATAATTTTACAGAAAGAAAATTTAAATTTTTTTTAAAGCTACAATTTTTTTAAGCTGTTTTTCAATAAAATTTTCCAAAAATTTTTTTTTCAATAAAACTTTTTAATTTTTTTTTTAAGAATTTTTTTTTAAAAACAGGACAACTTAACACAAAATGTTTTTGTAAAATTATTAAAATAATCAAATGATTTTTTTTACATTTAAAAGTTTATAGCTTAAATCATTTAAATTAAACAAAAGCCAACAAAAATGTTTGTAAAATAAAAAGTTGTTAAAATTTGAACAAAAAAGTAAGCAAACAGAGTCAGTAAAAATAAAGAAAAATGTCTGTTATTTTTTCTAAAACTTAATGACAGAGAATTTAGTTAAAGTATCCATTTTAGCAGAAAAATCAGGTAAAAGTTTAATAATTGAAACTGAAGGTTGTTTAAAGATTTTCCGACAGAGTTTTTCTTCTGAGTGTACGATTTGGACTCATTACCCGAGTAAAAATGTTTTTTCTATAATTATATATAATTTGATAAAATTATATCAAATTATATATAATTATATAATAAAATTTTCCATTTTTGTATAAAATTATATATAATTATATCCAGGATTTGGTGGATAAAATTATATAAAATTATATCAAATTATATCTAATTTGATAAAAATTTATCAAGTCCCTGGATTCAATGTTTCTGAAAAGAAGATCAGCCCTTAACTGCCGCACGTCTTTAAATGAGATGGCCAAGCAGTTTAGCATACGACTCATATGGGTCCCAGGCACAGAGACATTCCAGGGAATTGCAAAGCCGATGAGCTTACAAGACTAGGAACTACCTTACAGGTTCCAACAGAATTGGATTGTGTTGGTATGCCTCTAGAAACTTGCAAGCAAAACCTACGGCTTTGTTCTGCGACGGAGACTAATCTAAGATGGGCAAATGGATGGACTTGTGAGACAACACGACTGATTTGGCCTTCTCTTAATCAGGGGCGCACAAGTGAACTGATATCGCTTCCAAGAGGTGAGATTTCGACGGTGGTTTCTATAATTACCGGACACTGTCTTATAGGGAAGCACGCAGAGCGGTTAAATGTGCCGTCGAATGACTTTTGCCGAAGTTGCATGGATGAAGAGGAGTTGGAAACTATCGAACACTTTATTTGCCATTGCCCGGCACTTTCTGGTCAGAGACTTGCTTCACTGGGATCTAGGGAGCTGTACGATCTTTCTGATTTGTCGGCTGTCAAAATTTAATATCTAAGGAGATTCATAAGAAGCTCAAACTGGTTTAACGACAGGGTCTAGTAGGGAAACGTATTACGGTCCCGTGGTATCTCAATGGAGCTCAGAGTCTACTTGTGTTAACGTAAAACGTCAGCAGCCACTTACAACCTAACCTAACCTTATTACCAATATTTGACAGTTTTCCTTGTTTTTAACAAATCGAAATTTACATTTTTTTTGTAATTTTACAATTTTTTTTTGTAATTTTACAAATTTCTAAGATAATTTTACAAAAAAAATCTAGTAAATTCACGAGAATTCCTTGTAATTTTAATTGCGCCAATAAACTGTAAATTTACAATTTTATTGGTAAAAAGTTTGTAAAATTACAAAATTTTTGGTAAAAAGCTTGTAAAATTAATAGGAATTCTCGTAAAATATGAGGTAGTAAAAAATCTAGTAAAATTACGAAACCTCTTTTTAAATTTTATTGTGTCAACAAATTTGTAAATTTACAATTTTTTTTGGTAAAAACCTTGTAAAATTACTACGAATTTTTGTCATATAGGAGGTAGCAAACGAAAAAAAAGTTACAAGCTTTTCTTGTAATTGTACGAGGTTTTTTTTGAGTGTAAAATAAGTTATATTTAGAAAACCTATATAATACCGGTAAAAAACCCAAATAAAGGTAATGGTTCTTTATCGGTAACGGTATTTAACATTTTTTATGCCGGTATTGGTAACGGTAGTCAATATTAAAGTTTTTTTAAATCGGTAACGGTATTGAAAGGGTAACGGTAGCCAACACTGATCAAAATTCAACTCTGACTTCCTGTCCAATAGCATGATTATTTATGTCCCCACATATGTTTCATCGAGTTTACTCAGCCTGATATATTTAAGCATCTTCCATGGGTTGACATCTCTAAGTTGCTGCAGTGCCTGAAAGAAGACGTTCAAATTCAAAAATTAAAATTCCTCCATACATTTCAGTGTCAGCCTAATGCTCGTATTTAAAAATGTTAAGTAGCGAGCCACCCTAGTGTTCACCATAAAAGCTGTCTATATAGCGATTTTTTTTTTTTAAGATTGTTGTCATTTTATATATGTATGTTTTTAGGTTTTTTGATGTTGTCGGTTGCTGCTGCAGTTGCTGCTGTGGATGCAACTTCATTATATTTTAATTATGTTAAAAGCTTTCATTACTTCTTTTATTATTTTAAGTGTTTGTTGGTAATTTTTTTTTAAGGAATGGTTAGATTTGGTTTAGGTTGTTGTTGTTACTTTATCTACAAAATAGTTTATGTGAAAAAAATGTGTTAAGAAAAAAATGAGATAGTTAAACGGAAGGTAACCCAAGTTACTGACCTATATTTTTTTTTTAGCGAAAGGTGAATAACTTACACAAATTGAATTTCCGTTATAAATCTAAAAATTAATATTTAAAGTTAATCATACGCACCCATGCATAATTTTATACAAAAACAGTCACTTTGGCCACGGGTGCGTATGATTATTATTTTAATTGTAGTATCAGCTACTGCCTAAGGAGACCGTCTCTGTTAGTCTTTTGTTGTTGTGTTTTGCAAGAAAATTAAGGAGAAATAAAAATTTTTTCGCACAAATACCCAGCAAAATTTTCGGTTGCAAAGAACCGATTGTGGAACAACTTATACTTCCCTAGAACCTGTTCTAATTCTTGTGCAACACCGATTCTTTTAACAATTTGATTGTCCCAAAAGCAACAGGTGTTTGTAAGCAAAATTTGAACATATTTTTGTTTCTCGGAGTCGGTTCTAGAAGTAAAATTTGGAACAGAAATGAGAATTAAAGAAATATTTTGAATTGCATTAATTTATTTAACAAAGATAATATTTACATTTTTTAACACACATTTATCCTTTTTCGCCTCCAAAGTTGCATTTTGGGCCTTTTGGCAATATTGACATATTAGAACATTGATTTTCTGCAAACAAATATAAAAAACATCATATTATTAGTATTTGACCCGACCCAGACAATGAAAATTTAATTTACTTACCTTTGTTTCAACAATTTTCACGATTATATCCTGCTATTTTAATAGAATTTCGTGTTTTTCTTGGATAACAAAAAAAAAATTGATATTTATTTTTTAATTTTTTTGACACATTTTTTTTTTTTTAATTCCTGAGAACCAAAATGTTATGAAACTGTGATTGCAGAGAACAAGCTTTACAATAATTTTCACTTAACTTGTTCTGTATAATTAAAGTGTAATAGTTCTTACCGAAGAACCTGTTCTTGAACAAGTGTTGTCAGAATCGGTTCTGAAAAATTTTCCTGGGTAATGCACAATTTATTTTTTTTAAATGCCCCAGTTAACACAACAACGAATCTTGGTATTAAAATCTGAACTTTTCCAGTATGATTTTCAATCGTTAAAGTTGAAAATTTTGAAAATTCATACATTTTGAGCCACATAATAAATTTGCTGATTTTAGTTATTTAAATTTCTGTGTAGATGACCTAGGTCAAATTAGCAGAAAAAATCTGCAGATTCCAATTTTAGCAGAAAAATCTGCTGAGTTTGGGCCAACTGATATATTTGTTGTCGAAAATATTTTTTTTAAAGTTTAAATAAAAAAATACAATTTTGTTTTAAATTAAAAAAAAATAGTAGTATATTTAATGACTTAATCAAAATCTTTAAATGAAACAGAAACACATCGGCATGTCATGATAGGAACGCATGAAAGAATAGAGAGCAAAAAAAAACAAAACATACAGACTACTATTACACTAAAAAAACCTTTTTAAATTACTGAAAAAAGTCTCGAAATCACATTTTATTGAAATTGAAATTTTTTTAATATTTTTTTTTTCGTTTGTAAATTTTAAATTTTCATAATTTTATCTACAATATCGTCACATAAAGTATTTTCGTACGACTTATGGTTTCCAAGTACAAAAATGATAAAAAAAACTGTCTAAAGTCAAAATTAAAAAAAGAGTTTTTTTAGCAATATTCCAAAATATTATAATAACTAGGGATGAGATTTTCATGCACTAAAAAATCTAAAATATGCGCTTAAAATATGCACTAAAAACCCTAAAAATATGCAATTAAAAAAAAACGTGTGAAATAAAATTCTTGTTTTCATTCGAAAAACTTTTTAAAAAAGCAAAAAATAACACCGGGCTTAAATAGTAACATTTAAAACTTTATATAAGGTGTTTTTTTTTAGAAATTAGGACAATCTATAAAAAAAATTAAAAAGCAAAAAAAAAAATTTTCTAATTTTCAAAATAAATTTTTAAAAATTTAAATTAGTTTTTTGAAACAAATAAATTTCAATTTGTGTTTTGGCTAATTAATATCAAAATATGCACAATATATGCACTTAAAAGTTGAAAATATGCACAATATATGCACTTAAAACCAAAATATGCAAAAATAAGCATTTTAACCAAAATATACAAAAATATGCAAAAACAAATCGATGCCATTTTAAAGCAAATTTCTTGATTCGGAAAGATAATTGGTCAAAATCGTTTTCAAACTATCTACAAAAAAACATCCATTTGCATGGAAATCTCATCCCTAATAATAACGTTGTTCATAATTTATGAAGCTCTGTCAAATAACCAAAAATTAACAAAATCTGTGATCCGCCAGTTAAATTTCCCATGGACTTGCTCATATACTCTTTATCACAGGAGAGATGGGGTTAAAAAAAAAAAAACAAACAAAAAAAACATTACAAAAGTTAAATTCAACTTAGCTTTATTATTCAAAACTGAATACTGTAAATTAGTGTATTTAAAACTAAATACTCTAAATCTGGAAAAATGTAATTTTAAACTTAATTTCTGATTTTTTAATTTTTAACTTCTTTCCTAACTCTGGAAAAATTTCAACTTAAATTTTTGTATTTGCAAAATATAACAATGCAAATTCTAAAGAATATGACAAATAATATTTCAACATTAATCATACGCACCCATATTTAATTTACACAATTTAATACAAAAACAGCCACTTTGGCCACAGTTGCGTATGACTATTATTTTATTTTAATTGTTGTATACGCGGCTAACTGAGGAGACCTTCCTTGTTAGTATTTTGTTGTGCACACAGAAAACAAATTTGCTAATTTCCAACTAAAATTCAGTTGTTGCAACAAAAAATCGGTCGATTCATTTGAATTAAGGTTGAAACAATTAAATATTGGTAATTACAACAAAATTTTGTTATTACAACTGTCTTTTAATTAAAACAACTATAAAATTCGTTAGCCGCATCAAAATGTAGTAGCAGCAAGCGAATTTTGAGTTAATACAACTGAAAAATTCAGTTGGAAATTAATTTTTCTCTGTGTGGGTTTTGGACGAAAGCGAACCCACTACAATGGGAACACATACGAAAAATCTCCTGCCATCTTACTACTTTTTTTTGTAAATTAATTTCAGTTTTTATGGAAATTAAAGGTTTTCTAATTTATGTTGTGGACAACAAGAATTCCAAAACACTATTTTCTGTTAAAAATACTGCTATTGGTGGTGTTATCTACTATCGTAATTTAGATCAGAAGCAGATTTATAAGATTTTTTCGACTTATTTCACACGACTTTGATGAAAAACAATTTAATAGTATTTGATAATTTACAATTTTACTTTTGTAAGCATTTTGCGATTTTCGCACAAACTTTTTATCTTTGGCAACCCCAAGTGAAATTTGATGCAGAAAGTTTTGCAGATCATTTTAACCCTTTAAACGCACGTTTTATTGGTGTTCTATGAGTTTATTTGAAAACAGGACCAAATAACCCCTAAAAATGGGAGCTAGAGGGTTAATATGTTCTAAGGAAAGAACCACAATTAAATTTTACTTAAGACATGTTTTATCATTATTTAGATCAGAATTAGATTTAATACTTATTTTTTGACTTATTCAAAACGCATTTGGCAAATCGGTTAATAAGAGTTGGAATATTTACGTTGGCAGAAATGGGGTATTTTTTATATATATGAGGCATTCCACACCAAATGTTCAGCAAGAAAAAGTCGTGCCAATATAAAACCAATTAAAGAGTATTCGCTCTTTGGCAAAGAAATGGGCCTCTTAGCCGTGGTCAACATTTTTTGCCTGAGTAACTTTGTTTCAATATTTATGCAAATTAAATTCTATCGATTAAATAAATTTTGGATTAAAAAAAAATTGGAAAATTTTCAGAAGAATATCTGAATTTTTTTAAATTTGAACTTAAATTATATTTATCAAAAAACATGTGGCAATTTTTTTTTTATTTTAAAAAAAATTGTGCGTTATCGAAAAAAACTCGCTCACGATCCCATTGAAATATTTTTTAAGTGTTGTTATTATTCATACGTATACGTTATATACACCATTATTGTATAAAATTGGCATAGTGCAATCTTTAACATTTGTTTTCTCGAAAACAAGGCAAAATACACTTCTGAAAATTTCAGAACAGATAGAAAAGTAACATATTTTTTTTTTTAAATTAAAAAAAATAAATAAAATTTCGGCATGTTTTTGGATAAATAAAGTTAAAATTTAGATTTGAGAAATTCAGAACTTCTACTGTATGGGCTATCGATTAAAAAATTGTTATTTTTTAATCGATAGCCCATACAAAAATCTATAAAAACTTTTAATTTGAAGACTTTACTGTATGAAGCACATAAATAATGAAATAAAGATACACTAAAAAAAAACTGGTAAAACGCCTGGTAAAATGCTTTGAAATCCCGTTCTATCAATATTTAACAACTTTCCTTGTTTTTTTACAAAAAATCTTGTACTTTGCTCAAGCGAGAACTACAGTTTTATTAGTAATTTTACAAATTTATTTTCGTAATATTCTTCCATTTTGAAAGGTTATTTTACAAATAAAATCTGTAATTTTACAACAAAGTTTTTATTACGAGGATTCTGTTGATTTACAAAAAAAAATACAAAATTTTACAAAAATTATGTTATATGAGGATTTATATTGCTTAACAAAAAAAAAAAAAACATTTTTTTTTGTAAATTTTCTATTTTTTTTTTTAAATTTTTGAAATCCCGGACAATTTTTTTTTTTTGTATTGAAAAATATTTAAAAAAAGTCGACAAAATTTTGAAAAATTTATTGCGAGGATTCAAGTTAATGTACAAAAAAAACAGTTATTTTACAAAAATGATTTTATTACGAGGATTTATGTTGTTTAACAAAAAAAAATTTTTTTTTGTAAATTTAACATTTTAGTTTGTAAATTTACCATTTTTTTAAACATATTTACCATTTTTTCTTGTAATAAACGATTTTTTTTTTATTTTTCCGGTTTTAAAACAATATTTTTACCAATAAAATTGTTTTTTTTTTACCAATTTTTGGCGCATTCAAAATTACAAGGAAATTCTCGTAATTTTACGAGAACAGCCTCGTAAAATCACGAGATTTTTTGGTAACTTTACAAGTTTTTTTTGAGTGTACTTAAGTAGGCAAAAAATGCTGAATATTTGACCATTTCGATATTTGACCATGACTACAAGGTCTATTTTTTGACAAAACCTTAATTTTACTTTTGTTACAAGTGCCCTAAGGGCGAATACTCCGCAATTGATTTCATATTGACACGACATATTTTTTTTTTTGCTGAAAAATTGATGTGCAATGCCTCATATACATAATTGTAAACTACTGCCTTTTAATAATTGCAAAATAACCTAATTTAACTAATTGGCAAAAAATATAAAATATCATTATCTTCCCAAAATTGTATTCAAATGGAATATTTTAAACTCTGGTCTTTAATAGTAAAACAAAAAATCAAAGAAAACTGCATATTTTTTACTGCAACGCTGCAATCATACTCTACTAAATAAATATTTCTCCTAAAAAAGCTGAATTCTATGCAAAGAATTTAAAGAAAAATCTGAAAAAACTGCCACTGAGAAGATTACTTATGAACAAAAAAACAAAACAAAAAAGAAATACAAAAATGACAAAAACTATAAAAGCAATTTGTTAAAGGTATAAAATGTAGTGCAATTAAGCTACAAAAAAAAAATAAGAAGATTTTTTGCTTTTAATGGGGGAAATATTTAAATTTTCACGTTTTTTTGTTCATTCATTACGAAATGATGCTTGTGGCAAAAAAAAAAAGCGTCACCATCATCGTCATCACTATTGCCACCAACATCGACGTAATCATCATTATAAGAACAAAAGTAAAGAAAACAAGGATAAAATTTGTACAAACAACTACTTACATATGTATTTATGTATGTATGTATGTATGTATGTGTAAATATTAGAAAGACACTCAATTTTAGGACATTTATAAGTTATTGAAATAAAACAAAATCAATTAAGAGTTTCCAAAATGCGGAGTGAAAATATTTTCTTCTCCTAAACCACTTTGTAAGTAAAATCATCTAAATATGACAGTTAAAGCAACTTATATAAACATCTAAAAAATGTAGTTGTTTAAACTGACAAAAATAAAACTTTCCAGTAAGGACGGGTAGATTTAAAAAAAAAAAAACTGTGTGGTGTGGTAAATTTTTTAATGAATCCATACGGTACACAGAAAATAAAATCGTCGAATTTAAATCAACAAACTTCAATTGTAAATCCACCAAACATGATATCAATCAAATATTTAGTAAAAACTGCCGCCTGTTAATCCATAATACAAAACTACGATTTTGTTTTCAACAAACTCGGTCAAGTAATTTTATTTCAAAATTCTTTTATCATGTCAATAAATAGTGTTTGTTAAATTTTTTTGTTGAAAAAGAATTTCATTTGTCAGATCAACAAATTGTGTTTGTTGAATTTCTTTGTTGAAAAAAAAAAATTAAGATTTTTTAACTATTGTCAGATCAACAAATTGTGTTTGTTGAATTTATTTGTTGAAACCAAAAAAAAAATATTTTTCAACAATTAAAATTTACAATCGTTTTATTACAAATTTTCGTATACACTCAAAATATTTTGTAGGCAAAAACAAGTGATAAAACATTTGAAAACCATCCCAGTAACTATTCATTTATTTTAACAAACATCAACATTTATTTTTTACTGTTACTTAAATTTTAGATAAATAACATTGAACGTTAAAAAATAACATCACTTTCATTTTTTTACCAACAAATTCGAAAAAAATAACTTACGAAAACATTAAAAATTAATGATTGTTTTGTTATTTTTATCAACAAATTAAAAAAAAAAAATACCTACGAAAACATTAAAACTTAATGATTTCGTTGGTAATTTTTACAATTTTTCTATTGAATTATATTTGAAAAAAAAAAAATTTAAAATTTTTTTTGGGGAATTGATCCCGCAATCAACTACATTCTGGCCAGACACTCTCCCATCGTGCCAAAGTCACGTGATACAAACATGTTTTTTTACCAAAAAATAACCCACACAAGTAGGTAAAAACTAATGATTGTCTTTAAAAAATGCCAACAAAAATTAAAAAAAAAAAACAACGTGCACAAATCATTAAAAATTAAAGAAGAATCACTTATTTTTACTTACAGAACAAAAATAAATGACTTTAAAAATTAAATGTTAATGAAAGTCTTTATTTTTTAGTGTGTTATTTTTGAAACAACGGACAGAAGTAGTCATTAATAAAAACTGAACATCAAACAAATGTTTTTTCTTTTAAAAACGACTAAACGTACAATTTTTTAAATAAACTACAAACAGTTAATGCCATAATTTTTTGAGTGTTTAAAAAAACGACGGACCAATAACGCCACCGTTCTAATACCCGCCGCACACAGTATCTTTTTGTGAATGCATTGCCTCCTGGTAAGCCTTGTGTGGATTGGCATCGTCTCATATACTTAAATTTTATACCCTCCAACCACAGTATGGGGGTATACTCACTTTGTCATTCCGTTATTGATCCATGATCGTTTCTAAGGCATTTTATGAATATCTGTCCGTCCATGTAGATACCACAATGCAGTTCAAAATAATACAGCTAAACCCTTGAAGTTTAGCTAAAATATGTCTCATGTTCATAGGATGGTTAAGTTTGTAAATGAGCAAAATCGGACCAGGGCGAAAAAAGTTGCCCCTTGAAGAACTAAACTACACTCAAAATAATTCTACAGTAAAAGGTTTAGTAAGTGATATTGTACCAAAATCTACTAATTCGTTACTAATTTTAGTATCTTCAAAGTACTAACATTAGTAATTTTTACTGGATTTGACTAATATTAGTTAAAAATTTTAGTATTGGTTACCAATTTCTGCACTAGGTCCTTTTGGACTAAAATTAGTTAAATTTTTAGTATTGAATACCCACGTTTTTTTTTGGGTGTAACCTCTTAATAAAGCCATTTTTTTACATGTTTTTTTTTTGTTAAACAACTAAAAAATTTGGGTGCAAGAAAAGTTCATAGTCCTGCATTTGGGCCTGGGGATAAAAAAAAATCATTTTTTTTGGCCCGCCTCCTTTTGTGGGCGTTGATTAAAAAAATAACAAAATAACAAGTAATGATAAAATTGCCAAATTTAAGGTAATATGTGTATTAGTGCCTACGGTCAGTAACAGTACCGGAAATACCGGTATTCCCGGTTTCCCGTATTAGCGGGAAATGGTACCGGTATCTCACTTATTAAATTATTCCCGGTTTTCCCGGTTCCGGTTTCGACGGTATTACCGTTTTTCCCGGGAATACCGATATGTATATTTTGTAAAATTTTGTACAATTAAAATTTTTTCTTTGCTTTAACCAAAAAAGTACAAAACATGTGAAAAACACCATTTCCATTTTTTTTGTGAATTTAAGAAAAACAAGTAAGAGTGTTAAATTCGGCTGTGCCGAATCTTTTATACCCTCCGGAATGTAAAAAAAATTAAAAAAAATTGTCAGGGGGGTTTTTTTGGAGAGGGGGGGGGGGGTCATGTGGCCGGTGGGGGACGTTGATAGCACCTTCCCATCGCGATAAATATACAAAATGTTTCATTATATATACATGATTTCCTTTAACTCCTATTGGAGCATAGGGCGTCCACTACATCTGACTTCCAACGAACACGGTTTTGTGCAAGGGTTCTAAGTTGACCCCAGCTCACATTTAAGGACCTCATTTCATCTTCTGTTGATCTTCGCCAGGTTATGCGAGGTCTACCTACTCCACGGTTCACGCTATCAAAAGGGTTCCATCGTAAGGCATGCTTCGCTATGTTGTTATCATCCCTTCTTAACGTATGGCCAATCCAATTCCACTTTCTACGTCAGATTTCGATGGCAATTTCTACTTGATTCGTTCTTCGCAGTAATTCTTCGTTAGAAATGGTTCTTGGCCAAAATATGCGAAGAATACGCCTCAGGCAACGATTAACACATATTTGTAGGCGACTGGTTAACTGAACTGTTACCTTCCAGGTATTACATGCGTATAACAACACTGCTTTAACATTTGAGTTAAAAATTCGTATTTTAGTGCGAAGGCTAATATTATTGTTTTGCCATAATGGAGCTAATAAACCAAACGCTGCTCTTGCCTTTGTTATCCTGTTCTCAACATCAAGATCACTTCCTCCGTCGACAGATAGGTTACTGCCCAGGTAGCAGAAGTTATTGACTTGTTCGTAACATAAGTCATTAATAGGAATGGAACTACATGAGCTTAGCAGTTTGGTTTTGGGGATGTTAATACGTAGGCCAGCGGATGTTGATGCTTGGGATATTGATTCCGCCATATAAAGTACGTTGTTGATGTTATTTGAAAGAAGACAGATGTCGTCGGCATATGCCAGATGGCTTAAATGACTGCCATTGAGTTTCCATCTTATGCCACTGCACCGACTATCGTTTTGAAGTGCTGCGCTTAACACGTCACCCATAACAATTAGAAAGAGAATTGGTGATAAGATGCAACCTTGTCTAACTCCACTCTGTACTAGTGTTTATAAACCGGTTAACCGGTTAACCGAAAAACCGGTTTTTTCCTAAAATTTCGGTTTTTTTGCAAACCGGTTAACCGGAATTGAAGATTTCTGGTGCACCGAAAACCGGTTTTTTCCTGTCGGTTAACCGGTTTTTTAAATACATTCAAAAGGGACTATTTTCGCAAATATTAAGGGTTAACACCTATTTTTTTATGATATTTTCAAAATTTCGTTGAAAATACATTAAAAATCCGCGAGAAAGAACGTTAAAATATTGTTTGTCTTCAAGAAACAATTTTTTAAATAGGAATTTTATTCCGAAACTGATAAAAATTTAAAATACTCACCGTTGTAAGCGTTTTTTTGAACATTTCATGAAAAACTTAGTAAAAGACTGTTAACCAGATACTAAAAATTCTGTTAATGGCGACAATGTCAATAAAAGAAAATAAAAACAAAATTCGGAACTGCAATTTACTTATAACGAATAGATGTATTATTCTAAATAAAACCAATACAAATTAAATTAAAGTTCCAGTGAATGTGGTCAATTAAGAACATTATTTAAATACCGCTTTTTTATAGCGAAACAGTTGCAAACCTTGCTGAAACAAATATGTTAACTTAAGCTATATTCGCTTTATTATTTAATAAAAATAAGCTATTTTCAACTATTTTTTGTTTTTTTTTCAGTTAAAGAAAAAAACCGGTTAACCGGTTTTTTTATTCCGGTTTAACCGAGAAAACCGGTTAACCGAAAAATCTGATTTTCGGTTAACCGAGAAACCGGTTTTCCAAAATGTCGGTATTTTATAAACACTACTCTGTACAGCAAAAGGTTCCGATTTTAAGTTTTTTTAAGTTTTCATATCATTATATAAACCAAAATAATAATAAATCAACAAATGCTATTAATGTCATTTATAAGGGGTTAAAATATCTTTAATTTTGTCCATACAGCTTATTCGTCCCCTCCCTATTACATTTTTTAGAGCAAAAAAGGATCAGAACCTGGAATACCGGTATTCCCGGGAATATATCTAGAACCGGGAAACCGGTACCAGAACCGGCAATTCCGGTATTCCCGGGAATGCCGGAAAATGGGGGGCCCTAATTTGTATTATTACATACAAAAAAACCTTGTAAAATTACTAGACTAAGTCTCGTAATCCCATTTTACCAATATATGACAGTTTTCCTTGTTTTTTAACAGAAACATTTGAGTTGAAATTTAGATTTTTTTTGTAATTTTACAATTTTTTTTGTAATTTTATAGATTTCCAAGATAATTTTACAAAAAAAAAAAAAAATATGGTAAATCCAGGAAATTTCCTTGTAAATTTTATTGAGCCAAAAAAATTTGTAAATTTACAGTTTTATTGGTAAATATCTTGTGAAATTACGAAAATCTCGTAACTTTTACTAGGAATTCTCGTAAAATATGAGGTTGCAAACAATCTAGTAAAATCACGAAGCCTCCTTGTAAGTTTTATCGCGTCAAAAAAATTGTAAATTTACTATTTTATTGGTATAAAAGTTGGAAAATTACAAAATTATTGGTAAAAAGCTTGTAAAATTACTAGGAATTCTCGTCACATAGGAGGTAGCAAAAAAAAGTTAGAAACTTTTCTTGTCGTTTTACAAGGTTTTGTTTTTTTAAGTGTAAGAATCGCTTAACCAATTTTATAATAGGGTGTAAATTTTTGAACCCCGCTTATAAAGTTCAATTTTTCCTTCTTTCTTTCTTAAGAATAAGTAATTTTATTATTGTACTTGGGTATTCAAATATAAAGGAAACAAACATTTAGTGCCACCCTAATTTATATACAACAAAGTAAACTATTTTTGCCGCTATAGTCAGCTGCAGTCTGTCAGCCAGTCAGCAAGCAAGCAACCAGCTAGTGAGTGCCACACTGCAATTCAGTGGGTTATAAAATAAATGAAAAATTTTTCTTTCTGCAGTAATCAAGTGGTCTTAAATGTAAGTGTGATCTGCATACAAAGTTCATGATTATAACTTTTAATGGACAGGCTTAAATATTGTTCATGATGCTGATACAAATGATGATACTCTTTTACAACCAGGGCTGCCAGGCTTGGTAATTTATTCCCAAAGTAAGGGATTTCAAGGCGGGAAAAAGGGACAAAAAAATGGGGATTGGAGAATTTCAAAAAATACTTCAGAGATTTTTTGTCTCTTAATGAACGATTTTATAATTTTTTTTAGTGATAATTACTTTTTGGTACAAGTTAACGAAGCGCAAAAACTGTTTGTTTACGCATTTGGAGATTTTTGGGGATGTTTTATAATTTAATAAATCAACAAACAAAATAAGAAAATTATCCTACATATATATTTTAAAAATTAATGATTACAGTTTTCTGTTATATTCTGTTCTAATGGTCCGGTTATTTTTGGGAATATTTTGTAATATTTTTGGGGACAATGAAAACAAATTACCTGGCACCACTGTTTACAACTACAAGTATCTATGTATTGGTGCTACAGCCATTCAATGTCTTGATTTGTTTGTTTTTATGAGTGTATTTCTTATAATAGTAGTAGTAGTAGCAGTAATATGTATGTCTGTATGAATGTTGAATATTTTTGATGTTTCTTTCAACTTGTTCCAAAGGTAAAAAATATTGCAAAGGCAACCAGGTAATTGTTGGGGTGTGCAATAAAAAATAACCAACTTTAGGTAATAAAATTTTAATACTCTGCATTAATATGGCAAAAGTTAAAGAGTTCTAATTTTTATTACCTATCCGACACTCGTAGGCCATTCTAAAGAAATTGATTGTACAAGACAGTGAAAACTTTCAAAGATTTTGTGTAAAAATCTTAGTAATAGATAAATCATTCGCCACCTTCATTGTCCGCTGTTGGAAGCTTTTATCGTTCAATTATATTTCGTTTTCAAATTATCATAATAAAAGTTAATATATAAAATAATTTTAATGATCTTGTGTTTAATTTTAAAATAAAGTATGCAGAAAATTTTTTATGAAGATGTTCGAATTATTTTTATTGGTAAATTTAAATCGTAAATCATTTTCTAACATTTCTTTTAAATATTCAATTGGTCTAGTTATGATCTAGCTGGAATCCAGAGAACCTGCACAGAAAAAACGAATTGTTATATTGACCCCAATATTTGTGAATACAATTAACTTTTTCACTGAAAATGCTCCTATACGGAAATTTGTAATATCAACTAACGTTAGTAAATATTGATTGTTAAAAAAAAAAAATAAAAAAAAAATTGATAAACGAGTTTGTAATAGTTCTCTAAATTATTAGTAGTATTTGTATTCCAAACGTACAAAATCTTAAATTTTTTTTCAACAAAGAAATTCAACAAACACAATTTGTTGATCTGACAAACTTAAAAAATCTTATTTTTATCAACAAAGAAATTCAACAAACACAAAAACTATTTGTTGATATGATGAAATAATTTTGAAATAAAATTACTTGACTAAGTTTGTTGGAAGAAAAAAATCGAAATTTTGTATTATAATCAAACTGGCGGGCGTTTTTACTAAATGTTTGGTTGATTTACAATCGATGTTTGTTGATTTAAATTTGACGATTTTATCTTCTGTGTGTCGTTCCCAAAACATTATTTGATGTACAGAAACAAAACTAATATAAATTTTGTTATTATGATCTCTTCTTTCACAACCTGAGTGCCTGGCGTGGAACGAGATAAAAACGAGTATACGGTTCGGGCTTTTGCCCAAGGGTTAATATAAAAAAAACTTGTAAAATTACAAGAAAACTTTGTAACTTTTTTTTGCTACCTCCTATTTGACAAGAATTCCTTGTAATTTTACAAGCTTTTTACCAATTATTTTGTAATTTCAAAAGCTTTTTACGAAAATTTTTTTTCGACGTAATTAAACTTACAAAGAGGTTTCGTGATTTCACTAGATTTTTTGCTACCTCCTATTTTACGAGAATTCCTAGTAAAAGTTAAGAACTTTTTTGTAATTTAACAAGATTTTTACCAATAAAATTGTAAATTTACAAATTTTTTTGGCGCAATAAAAATTACAAGGAAATCTCCTGAATTTACTAAATTTTTGTTTGTAAAAAAACCTTCGAAATTTGTAAAATTACAAAAAATTGTAAAATTACAAAAAAAAAATTTAATTTCGATCGAATTTTTTATATTGTGGAAAATTTATGAGCTATTTTAAGGAAGTTGTGTCACAAAATTTACTTATGTATTTTTTATGAGTGTGGGTGTTAAATGTGTATTTTTACCTAATCCAATCTGCTTGTAATTGGAACATTTTTGGACTTACAATTAGTCCCCTATAATAATTTCGCCCGATATTTAGTTAAATTCGTCTGTTTGCCTTGTGTGAGTTTTCAACACTAAGTAATTGTAAGTAATACAATATCTAACAAAATATAAATCCAATTGCTCCATGTTTGGACTTGGAACCTTCATGATATCACCAAGATATGGCTAAACTATATATATTATGGCTACTGTGTTAGATTTACCGTTTTATTTTGTAATTTAACATAGTTATTATTTTGAGTGTAAGCGTCAGCATCCTTTTAAAATCTAACCTGGCCACTGTGCGGACAGACATGCCTTTACAAATCCAATTTTTAGCTTGAATGTTATTTATTAAAACTGTTGCAGTTTATTTTAATTGCAGTTTAATTGGCCCAATTACATTTAAGCAAAAAAATAAAAATTAAAAAAAAAAATTATAAAAGAAACAACAAATCATGTAAATGCCTTAAAATCGTATTTTTCTTATTTTCTTTTCCGCTTTTTCAAACCGGAAGTGCAGTCAGCATGTAATTTGAACTTGTTTCATTCACTTGTTTTCATTTATTTATTCGAGGAAAAGTCAAAGCAACAAAACTGAATAGAATATTTATTAAATGTTTTTTAAGCTTACGTGATACCTGTTTTTTTTTAATTATCAAGTAACTTTATTAACTTTTTTCTATAAAAGTTTTGAAAACACTTTAAAATTACTGTAAAGTTTAATAGCTTTTAAATAAAGAAATCCTGACAAAGGTTCTTAAATAATATAAATAAACAGGTGTCATAATGCCTTAAAGATTTTAAGCTACCTGTATAGAACGAAACTGTTTTAGTAAATTTCGATTTAAACTTCCAAAGGCATCCAAAAATGTTATTAAGGTGTAAACAAAAAAAAGCTTAACCAATTAATGAATGTATGGCCCTACCACAAGAAAACAAAAAGTCTATTTTAACAAAAGTTTTATTTTAAATTTCAAATTTTCAATACATTTTTTTAAAGTCGATTTTAAAAACAAAAACAATTTGTATGGAAATAAAATTAAAAGCTGATTTAAAATATATTTCATTTTTCTGTGGTAAGGCTGATAAATTAATAAAAATTAGTAGTATTTTTTATTCGACTTTTAAAATTCTATTTTGCGTAAGATTAGTCTGGGTCATGGTCATATTTCTTTTACTAATCATTACAATGATATTGTTAAAGTACACTCAAAATATTTTGTAGGCAAAAACAAATGAAAAACACACTTAAAACCAGTGAATAAACAATTGAAAACCATCCCAGTAATTATTCATTTGTTTTAAGAAACATCAAAATTTATTTTTTACTGTTGACAAAATTTTCTAAAATAAATAACATTAAACATTAAAAAATTACGTTTTTATACCCTCCACTTAGTGATAGAGGGTATATATAAGTTTGTCATTCTGTTTGTAACTCATCGAAATATCGATCGGGGACCCCATAAAGTATATATATTCATGATGCCCGATCGATTTTAAGACATTCTAGCGATGTCCGTCTGTCTGTCTGTCTGTCTGTGGAAAATGCTGTCGCGGACAAAATAATGCACAGAGATGACTGAAACTTAACATATTTATTGGAAGTTCTCCCGAGAAGTTTGGTATTGCATTTGAGCGATATTGGTTCAGCGGTTCAAAAGTTATGAACGAAAATGTAAGCACACCTCAAAAATTTCAGTACATTCACCATAACCTAAAAATACAAAATGCTTTAATTCGGCTTCTGGTTGTCATATATGAACATAAATGAACACCAAATGGTATTTAAACAAGTACGAACATATTTTTTGACAAAAAAAGAAAAAAATCGCGGATTTTTTTTACCAAAATTTTTTTCGCGGAAATTTTTTTTTCCAAAAAAATTTTTTTTTCCAAAAAATTTTTTTTTTTCCAAAGTAATTTCCTTTTAAATAAAGTTTTTTGCAATAATCTTTTTGAAATTGTGGAGGGTATCACTACATTCGGCAAGGCCGAATTTAACTTTTTTACTTGTTTTCACTCTTTTTTACCAACAAATTCGAAAAAAATAACCAACGAAAACATTAAAAATTAATGATAGTTCTGTAATTTTTACCAACAAATTTCAAAAAAATAACCTACGAAAACAATAAAAATCAATGATTTCGTAGGTAATTTTTTAAAATTTTTTATTGAAATATTTTTTTAAAAATTTTTAATAAAATTTTTGGGGAATCGATCCCGCAATCTACTACATTCTGGCCAGACACTCTACCCATCGTGCCAAAGCCACTTGATACAAACATGTTTTTATATTTCTATAAATAATTTTTTGATTTTTTTTTTCTACAAAAAAATAACTGACTTGTGTAGGTAAAAACTAATGATATTTCATTAAAAAATACCAACAATTTAAAAAAAAATTACTTACAAAATCATTAAAAATTTACTTACAGAACAAAAAAAAAAAAAATGACTTGAAAAATTAAATGTTAATGAAAGTCTTTATTTTTTAGTGCGTTATTTTTGAAACAAAGGACTGAAGTAGTCATTAATAAAAACTGAACATCAAACAAATGTTTTTTATTTTAAAAACGACTAAACGGAAAACTTTTTAAACAAACTACAAACAGTTAATGACATAATTTTTTGAGTGTAACAATTTTCAAGAAACTATTTATAAAGTTGTTTTTTCTTTTAAATTGATTGGTTTGGTCATTTTGCAAGACTTACTCAACATGTGTTTCAACATCTTGTCAAGAGTACCCAGCAAAAACTTCCATTACCAAGTAATTAACTTTGGGATTTATAACAAAAATGTGTAACTAGTTACGTCCCAATTTCATTGTTAATTACTTTAACAAGGCGATGTCATTGGAGGCAAGGCCTTCTTCGTTCGCTTACGAAAAAGCTAACAAATAATAGCCCATTCCTAGCTCGCTTACGAAAAGTTGAAAAGCAACTACATTGTTTGTTTAGTTGCTCTTATTAAATGAAAGAAAACAAATTAAGAGTAAAATTATTTTAATATATTTTTATGGAACTGAACTGGTTTTTAAAATTCAGATTGCAAATCATTTACATCGTAAGTTAAAAGTAAGGTCTTTTTTTGGGGTATAAAGTAACGCAGCGAGTAATTATTACTCATTACCAGGTAACTCAATTGGGAATGGGTACTCATTACCTAGTTTTTGCTGGGTATTACTGAAGTTCACAATCATTAGTGGCAAAACATAAAGTCTTATATTCGTATGTAAGTAGACATAATGAGAATTTATGTACATACTAACTGGCCCGGACCGCGTTGCTGGCCCAAATATAAGATCAGTGTTATACTTCGTCTCGCTTCAACTATATACACACAAAAAAAAAAACTTTGTCAAATTACTTAGAAAAGTCTCGTAATCCCATTTTACCAATATTTGACAGTTTCCTTGTTCTTTAACAAATCGAAATTAAAATTTTTTTGTAATTTTACAATTTTTTTTGTAATTTTACAAATTTCCAAGATAATTTTACAAATTTCCAAGATAATTTTACAAAAAAAAAAATCTAGTAAATCCATGAGAATTCGTTGTAATTTTAATTGCGCCAAAAAACTGTAAATTTACAATTTTATTGGTAAAAGCTTGTAAAATTACAAAATTATTGGTAAAAAGCTCGTAAAATAGGAGGTAGCAAAAAATCTTGTACAATAACGAAACCACTTTGTAAATTTTATCGTGTCAATAAATTTGTAAATTTACAATTTTATTGGTAAAAACCTTGTAAAATTACAAAATTATTGGTAAAAAGTTTGTAAAATTACTAGGAATTTTTGTCAAATAGGAGGTAGCAAACAAAAAAAAGTTACAAGTTTTTCTTGTAATTTTACAAGGTTTTTTTAGTGTAGTCATGCAAGAAATGTAATGAATTTCTTGGCTTAGAGAAATTTTTGGGCGTGGTTTTAAAGACCCGATTAGGCAGATAATCATCTTCAAATTATATTTCAGGTACTAAAAAAAAATTTCCATGTTTTCGACTTTTCTAACTGTACAATTTTAAAACTTCTTTAGTATTATTATGAACAACACAAAAATAAATTACGCATTTCCTTCGTTCTTATTGTGAGCTACTATACTACTAATCGCCAAATCGGCCCTGCCGTTCTTCTATTTTAGATATATCGAAATAAAAGTGGGCGTGAAAAATATTTATTTCCGTTTAAACCTAAAAATAAAGTTTAGTTAAATCGATCCAGCCGATCTCCAATTTTAGATATATCGATAAAAGGAGGCGTAAAAGTGGGCGTGTTTAATTTGTTTTCCAAAAAACCTTAGACGAACATCTAAAAAAAAAAAAAAATAAGACGAACATTTAAAAAAAATACTATCCAATTTAATTTTTCTACAGAGCAAATTTTATATAAATCGAAAAAAAGAGTGTGTGGGCAACCTTTCTTACCGTAGAAACCTTATATGAATTTAACCAACTCGGTCCATGCATTCAAAAGTGGGCGTAGAAATGGAAAATTGTTTCTTCTGAAAAACCTTGACGAACATTAAAAACAAAATTAGACAAATTGATCCAGTTCCATGATTTAAAATATATATACCGGGCATGCGCGGGTACAAGGGGGGGGAAAAAGGGGAAATTTCCCCCCCCAGACCAAATTTTGAAAAGAAAAAAAAGAAGAAAAAAAGAAAAAAAAAAGAAAAAAGAAGAAAAAAAGAAGAAAAAAGAAAGAAAAGGAAAGAAAAGAAAAAGAAAAAAAAAGAAAGAAAAAAGGAAATTTTCTTAAAAAATTTCCGAAGGAAAAAAATTTCGAAGTCCAAAAATTTTTCATAAAAAAAAAATCTGAAAATTTTAATAAGAATCTGAGCCTTTTTTTTGTTAAAAAGGTCTCAAAACTTATTTATAGGAAAGAGGTTGCAGAAGAATTTTTCCTTGGGAAAATGGTCTCAGAATTTCTGAATCTAAGTCTTTTTTAAAAAGAAAAAAGTCTCAAAGTCTGAGACTTTTAATTGTTGAAAAATGGTCTCAAAAGTTGAAACTTACTGAATTGGTAGAGGCTCGCAGAATCTGAGACTTTTTCTACCGGAAAAAGGTATTATAATCAAAGACTTTTTTTAGGAATAAGGTCTCAGAATCTCAGAAAAATGTATCAGAATCTCAGACTTTTTCTATAGGAAACAGGTCTCAGATTCCATGACCTTTCTATAAGAAAAAAGGTCTTAAACATTGACACGTTTTCTAAAGGAAAATATTTCCGAATCTGGGACTTTTTCTTTAGGAAAGGGTCACAGAATCTCCGCCTTTTTCTATAGGAAAGTGTCTTAGAATAGAAAAAGATTTCAGAATCAGAAAAAGGTCTCAGAATCTGTCACTTCTTCTTTAGAGAAAAAGTACTGGAATTTTAATTTTAGTAATTAATTAATTTTTTCTATATAAGAAAAAGCTCTCAGAATCTAAGACTTTTTCTTTAGGAATAAGACCTCAGAATTTGAAACTTTTTCTTTAGGAAAAAGGTCTTAGAATCTGAGACTTTTTCTATTGGAAAAAGGTCGATGAATCTAAGACTTTTTCTATAGTAAAAAGGTCTCAGAATCTAAAATACTGAAAAACAATACGAAACAAATCTAATAATCAGAGACCCCTCTGTAGGAAAAATGTCTCAATAATGCTTTAAAATATGAGAGTTTTCCTAAAGTAAAATGTCTTAGAATCTGAGACTTTTTCTGTGGAAAAAAATCTTAGAATCTGAAAATTTTTCTTTACGAAAAAATCTCAGATTCAGAGACATTTTTCGTAAAGAAGAAGTTTAATATTCTGAGACATTTTCCCTTAAAAAAACACTTTCACGAAAAATGTCTCAAAATCTGATATTTTCTATGTAGAAAGGATTTCTTCTATTATTTTTCTGTACGAAAAAAGTCTCAGATTCTAAAATATTTTTCGTTAAAAAGAAGTCTTATATTCTGAGACATATTCCCTATAAAAAATTTTTTTCACGAAAAATGTCTCAAAATCTGATATTTTCTATGTACTTAGAAGAATTTTTTCTATTAAAAATTCTCAGATTTAGACTCTTCTATTGTATACGAAAAATATAATTTTTTTTTTTAAATTTCGTTTAAAAATCGGAAAATTTTTCTATAGGAACGAAAAAGTCTCAGATTCTGAGACATTTTTCGTAAAGAAAAGTCTTATATTTTGAGACATTTCCCCTATAAAAAAATAGTTTTTTCACTAAAAATGTCACCACATCACTTTTTTTAAAAAAATCGTATCCCTTTTTTCGCTCGTCAACATAGGTAATGATTTTTTTTTTTCGAAGTAAAAAAAAATTAAACCCCCCCCCAAACCCAAAAGCTGTACCCGCCACTGATACCGGGAAAAGTGAGCGTAAAAGTAGGCGTAGACAGTTTTTCTTTCCTTAAAAATCTTTTGCGGACTATAACCAAATCGGTCTAGCCGTAATATTCTTTCGATACATAGAAAGAAGTGGGCGTGGTCAATTTATTTTTTCGTAAAAACCAAAGTTGGAATATGATGAAAATTCATTTAAAAGAAATTTAGTCAAATCGGTCCAGCCATTCTCAGATTTTCGATAAATTAAGAAGTGGGCGTGGTCGATTTTTCTTGCAGTAAAAACTTAAATTGGATTACTGCGAACATTTAGGTACAAAAGTACCCAAACCGGTGCAGCCGTTTTCCGATTTTAGATAAATCGAAAAAAGTGAGCGTAAAAGTGGGCGTGGTTAATTTTTCTTTACGTAAAGTCCTAAGACAATTGATTTTTCTTTATATAGATACACAACATAATACAGTTGTAAATTTCAAACAAAATGTCAAACCAAACCATCTCCAAATTTTTTCGCATAGTTAAGAAAATTTTTTATTTTTTAGTTAAATTTTATGGAAAATTCATTATCAAAGAAAATTTTTTCCTAAATTTTGGTTATGTCTTTATTTCAGTGTGGGACACATGTTTTTTTTTGTAGCGTGATATTTGGCATGGAATGCCTCACAAGTTGATTTATTTAAAAGTTTGTCTAAAAAAAAATATATTTATATTTTACTTATGTACGTATGTATGTAGTAACATGCATATCAATTTCATTCTAATGACAACAAGGGTCATGTAAACATGAATAATTTTAAACTTGTAAATTTCTTAATAGCAAATTACATTAAATTACATGTTTTTGATGTCTTTTTTGTTCTTCTTGTAACATTTAATTATTTTTCCTTTTTTTTTCACAACAAAAACATCGACTGCAATTGTTGTCATTTGTTGTGTTTTTAATTTGTACAAAAAACACAGATGGTGCATTACATTACTCACACACCAGTTCACTTACCCACTCACTTACTTATAGGAGTCAGACAAATTAATAAAGACATGCATTTCTAATTAAAGCCTACTGTTAGTTTTTCCGCTAAAATTTTTAAATTTTTTATAATACATATAGTAATATAGCTCTGGGACCCAGAATGTTATGTTATGTTTTGAGAACATTCAGAAAATACCTACTAAAAATATTCGCAAAAAAAAATTAAAAAATTAGTGATTGTTTTAAAAACAGCTGTGCCGAAATGCAAAAATAAATTCTCTTAGACGTTATGTATGTTTGTAGTTTATGGACGTTTTTTTTTTATAAAATTCCTCCAATTTTGTTTAAATATTTTACTGCGTCCATTATTATTTGACCAACTACTGTTTAAATGTTCTCACTTGTTCGTCCAGTAGTGACCTATTTGCAACATATACAAAAGACAGTAATGAAATGATGAGTGTGTATATGTGTAGATTTGTTTGTATGTGTGTATTTTTATTACTGTTTTTTTTTATTGTTCATAAGTATGTGTAATGTGATGAGTAAGTGTGAATTAACAAAATGCATTTCGTAAACAAAAAAAGTATAGGATGTGGCAACACGTTTTCTTGTCCAGAGTTGCATTTACATGTTTAAACAATAAAATTGTAGTTTTAACTAGGATGCAACATATGAATGCATGTACAACATGTTAACAACATGTATAATACCGTACATAGAACAAAAACAATGCATGTGACAACATGAGCAAAAATAATTATTGAGAGGCAATACTAAAAAATTTGGGATTGGGGTCTTTCGCAGATGTGGAAAGCTTTCTGATTGCCATTCACTTGGGAATGGCCAGAAGTGATTCATTTGTTGAAATTCCCAAGCAACTCACACTTCCGGTTTTAAACCAAGTATCCCCTGGAAATGTCGCTCAGACACCCGTCTGTCGATAGCTAACGTGAGAAGGCGACAGTTTGAGTAGCCTGACCGGCATGGTAACACCAATGCGTCTCAGGTAATTAGGTGGCAAACAGTATCCCAAATTAGTCACTGAAGCTCAGCTGTTTATCTGCCGTTTAAACGGCGCACCTGCGTAGAGGTTGTTGGCAGCCCCAACGCTAGGATCGGACGCTTTGGCCCAATCAGTCAATCGTCTTAAACAAACCGATTACAGAAACGTCAACAAATGATAATAATAACTCTCCCTCATCGCTGACGACCTACCGCTTTAAACAAAGGATAATGATTGGAACATGGAATGTTAGAACCCTCTCTTCTCCATCGAGACTTGAGCAAGTGTGTAATGAATTTGTCTCTTATAACCTGGACATCCTCGGTATGAGTGAAATTAAATGGTTAAATAAGGGCTCTGAACAGCTTGAATCCGGCCATTTATCTCTTTTTTCTGGCAACGATAGATACCGTATGAACGGTGTTGGTTTGCTTTTGTCACCTATGGCAAAACAGGCGCTCATTGAATACGTGCCCATTTCAGACCGCCTAATAAAGGCTCGTTTTAATTCCAAATACAGGAAGATATCTGTACTTCAGTGCTATGCTCCCACCGAACCAGATGATGACAAAACAAAAGAAGATTTTTACTCCCAACTTGAAGCAGCTGTTAACACCATTCCATCGGGTGATATTAAAATAGTTCTGGGCGATTTTAATGCTAAAGTTGGAAGTGATAACTACAACCTCCAAAGGATCATGGGATCTCATGGCTTAGGATCCTCGAGAAATAACAATGGGGAGCTTTTGGTTGATTTTTGTGCACGACACAGTTTATTTATTGGTGGTACTAAATTCCCTCACAAGGATATCCACAAGTACACATGGGAATCGCCAAATGGTCAATATCGTAACCAAATAGATCACATACTGATCAATAAATTATTTTTAGGATGCCTCCTGGATGTCAAGACCCGTCGTGGCGCAGATATCTACAGTGATCATCAACTTTTAGTTGGGACCTTTAAACTACGTCCAGCAGCTCATAAGCGCTATACAAAGCGCAAAAGGTACAACCTACCCCGTCTCCTAAATCCTCAAACACAGTCGGCATACGAGGATTTACTGAAGAACAAACTGCAACCAAATGTACATCAACCTTGGCAAGAAATTGCACAAATCTGTAAGGATAGTGCAGAATCCGTCCTTGGTATACGTAAACGTGACCACAAACCTTGGCTGAGTGAACAAACATGGCAACAGATCAAAGTCAGAAAACAGCTAAAACACAAAGTTGACCGTGCAAAAGCAACAGAGGAGAAACAAAGATACAAACAGGACTATGGACAGGCTGCACGTAGAGTAAAATCAATGGTAAGAGCTGACTGTAAAGCATACTATAATAATATTGCTTCAAATATGGAAAAAGCTGCAAATACTGACAATCTGCGGGATGTCTATTCTGGCATAAAACAGCTCAGCGGTAAAAAATTAAATACAACGCCATCAATAAAGGATCAAAACGGTAACGATCTAAGTACCATTGACCAACAGCTCGAAAGATGGCGGGATTATTTCTCAACAGAACTCGCAAATGTTGTAGAAACTTCCTCCCCTTTGTCAGAAGCACGCCGCAATCCAAACCGGCTAATATCAACGTCATCACCAACCTTACACGAAGTACAAAAAACCCTGGAGAATCTGAAGAACCAAAAAGCTTCCGGTAGTGACGACATCCCAGATGAACTCCTAAAATATGGAGCAACAACACTTGCCAAATCCTTAACCCCAATTATAAGCGAAGCATGGGATACAAATTGTATACCTCGTTCTTGGAAGGAAGGTGTAGTAATAACTGTCCCCAAAAAGGGTGACTTAACGTCATGCAAAAACTGGAGAGGTATTACTCTACAGAACGCAATATGTAAAGTAATGTCGCTTTTAATTTTGGGAAGAATAACGCCGGTGGTGGAACCTCTTCTCCGCAAAGAACAAGCTGGATTTAGACCAAACCGCTCTTGTGCAGATCATATTAACACACTACGTATCATCATTGAGCAATCTGTTGAACATAATTCACAATTGTATCTTCTTTTTGTGGACTTCGAGCGTGCATTCGATACACTGTCTAGGAACGCTCTATGAAATGCATTGGCTCTTAAGGGTATTCCTGAAAAGATAATCAATCTTATTAAGGAACTTTACAATGACTCAACTTGCGTTGTGCGTTTTAACGGTCAGGATAGCCAACCTTTCCAAATAAACCGTGGTGTTAAGCAAGGCTGTGTCTTATCGCCAACTTTATTTTTAATTCTCCTAGATTGTGTCATGCAAAAGACCAATTTAGATTCACCGCGTGGGATCCGTTGAAACTTAAACGAATTCCTTAATGATATTGACTATGCCGATGATTTGTGTTTAATGGCACACCGTTTTTCTGATATAGAAGACAAACTCAAAGTTCTCACACAAAATGCAAATGCGGTTGGTTTACGAATCAATGTCAAAAAGACAAAACTGCTAAGGATCGGTAACACTTTAAATACACCCTTAACATTGAATGGTGAAAATATCGAAAATGTTGAGTCCTTCTGCTACCTCGGAAGCATTCTTACAAGCGACGGTGGCTCAGAAATTGATATCAATAATAGAATTAATAAAGCTAGAGTTGCATTTCATAGCCTATTTAAAGTATGGAGATCGAAAAATATTTCTAGAAAAACTAAAATACGTATATTCCACTGCAGTGTTATGTCAATATTATTGTATGGCTGTACTACTTGGGGTACTTCACAACAACAAATAAGAAAACTTCAAACATTTGTTAACTGTTGTCTAAAGCAAATTCTTGGAATTTTTTGGCCCAACTGGGTAACAAACGAGCAACTACTCACGCTATCCAATTGTCAACCAGTAGCAGCAGAAATTTGCAAACGTAAATGGTCCTGGATAGGCCATATACTTCGGAGACAAAGAGATGATATTGCCAGATCTGCCCTAGACTGGAATCCCCAAGGTCAACGCCGAGTCGGTCGACCTCGTAACACCTGGCAACGAACTACTCAACGTGAATGTGAAATAGTCAACATAACATGGAACCAAGCCAAAGCACTTGCCGAAAATCGCAATAGATGGAAAGAATTCGTTGACGCCCTATGTTCAACAAAATGAACTTTCGTATATTTATTTTATCATTACTTTTTTATTTCTTTGTAGTGTTTAATATTTATTATGAATAAAGGCTTAAATATATAATACTAAAAAAATTAGAGCCGACATTAGTAATTTTTGGAAATGGTGTCATAAGATTTTATTAAACGTTGGCACATAGGAAACTATACCGAATTTTAAAAATGCAAATAATATACATATATCATATCAGCGTGGATATCTATTTGCCAATTTTTTAGTGACGTCCAAAGGCATGTTTTCAAATAATGGGGCGATTTTTTTTGGAATTGACCTGCGTTATTTTATTAAATTTAATGCTATTTTATTTAGAAAAATTGCATTGGAAGTCAGAATATGTGTAGTGTCCGACTGAACAGTTCGGTAAAAAAACTGCATTTAATCCAAATTTGGTATTTGAAAGTACTTTGAACAATTTGTTTTTGATGGGGTATGATTGTTGGGGTGATGGAAGTCGATTCTAAGTGTCAAATTGAAAAACGAGTACGAAGTTAAGCCCGAATTAAAATGTTCGGTAACCGAACTTTTTTCATTTTGGCCGAAATTTCGGTTGCCGAAGATCTTAATTTGTGCTTAACTACGTCCTCGCTCTTAAATTAGAAATTCAGAATAGTCTTCTATCGTTCTAACAAACAAACGGCCTAAAAAAAGCTGTTCAGAGTGCTTGCAAAACCGATTTCTGACCGATACCGTTTTCTGCCCAAACTGTTAGGTCTGACACTATTAGGGCTGTCAAACGGGATCGGTTTTTTAAAATCCCGGGATTCGGGATTTGAAAATCGAAATCCCGGGATCCCGGGATTTTTCGGGATTACGGGATTTTTTTGGGATCCCGGGATTTTTTGGGATTAAATTTCTTTGATTATAAAAGTAAAAAAAAATAGTAGACTCTTTATGTTTCAATTTTATTGTGCATATTAAGGGGGCTACTGTGGGTTAGTTGGTAGCTAGCCTATTAAGCAGGGAGTCGTGGGTTTGATTCCCACGAAAACCTGTGGGTCGATATCGCTACAACGAAATTATTAAAAAATGATTTCTAATTATTCTGATTGTTATTTAAAGGCAATTAAGAAATTAAGTATACGCCACTTATGCAGTTTTCAAGTAATTATTATTAAATATTTAGCAATGAACTAAAAAAAGCCTGAGGGGTTTGTTATGGAAAATGACAACTTTAATTTGCTTTTGGTTTCATCCCATTCCGATTTTGGTTGTTGCACTGTATAGTTTTAAAACTAGTTTAAAGCAAATTTAAAATAAAAACATTTAGGGCGGATTACTCAATGAAAAGTTAGCTGCTAACTGCCGATTTAACGGAGCCTTATGTCAAAATTTTTTGGAAAAAAAGTTCAATTTAACGGAGAGTTATTTTATAACGGAGCATTTTTATTCTCCTACGCCTAAAACTTATGTGGAACAAATTTGAGGGCAATCGGCGCCCTTTGATCAAAGTTTTGGTTTTTTAGAAAATGTTCGCCAAAACCTGCAAACTTTTGTCAAAGGGCTCCGTGGCTGTGGCTTAATGGTAAGTGCGTTGGACTAACAGCAAGTCTGGGTAGAGTTCTCAGCTTAGCCAAATTCGTGGCCAGCTACGTTGAAAATTAAAAATAAGTTTTAGTTTTAATTTGTTTTTGTAAATGTAACAATAATTGAACAAAGTTGTATTTTTAAAAATAAATTCTCAAACATTTTTAATATTTCAAAAATCCCGGGATTTGAGCTTAAAAATCCCGGGATTCGGGATTCATTTTATGACTAAATCCCGGGATTTCGGGATTCGGGATTTCGGGATTGACAGCCCTAGACACTATACATATAATGATGCCATATTAATTTTTTTCTCAAATATACAGTGTGCGACAATACATTGCAAACTTTTTATAGTAGATGCAATTTGTTAAAGGCATAGTTAACAATACTAAACGTTATTATTATCAAACGAGTATTATTTTAAAAAGTGTTGTGTAGTTAATTTTTAATGCTTTAATTTAAGCTTAATGGCGTCAAGATTGAGTAAATAATAAATGTGGTACAATGGTCGATCTGGAAAATGAAATTATTTATAGAAATTTTTTAAAAATATCTGGAGTCGATTTTTTGGAAGTTCAAACATTAAAAATTTAAAAAGAAGTCCAATAGTTTTTATTCAGTGATCAAATAATTTTTTCTATAACCCAAACAAACAGTGAAATTTTTTAAGTACAGTAGAAAAAAATACAAATTTTTTGACCTTCAATTCTTTTGACCACCAATTTTTTGTAAATAAAGACAAGTTGTTATTGTGTATTAATTTTAGTACACCTAAGTGTATAGTAATGAAATATTTAAATAATTAAAATTTTTCTTTGTTTACAAAAAATTGGTAGTCAAAAGAATTGGAGGTCAAAAAATTTGTTTTTTCTCTACTGTACTTAAAAAATTTCACAGTTTATTTGGGTTATTGGAAAAATTATTTGATCACCGAATTAAAACTATTGGACCCTTTTTAAAATTTTTAATGTTTGAACTTGAAAAAATCGACTTAGAAATATTTTTAAAAAATGTTCTGAAAAATGTTCATAAATAATTTTATTTTCCAGATCGAGCCTCGTAGCACATTTATTATTTAATCAATCTAGACTCTATCAAGCTTAAATTAAAGCTTAAAAAATTACCTACATAAAATTTTTTATAATAATACTCGTTTGATAATAATAAAGTTTAGTATTGTTAACTTTGTCTTTAACAAATTGCATATACTATAAAAAGTTTCCAATGTATTGTCGCCCACTGTATATAATATTTAGATTTCACAAAATTATTGTTATTGTTAACTGAGGAAAATATTTATGACGTCAACTCAAGGAAATGAAATATGAGATAATATTCTTGAATTGTGATTTTTAACAATTGCTGTTAAATTGCTTAACACATTTTTACCATATTCACAATCATAATTATTTTTATTATGGTAATAATATTGTTTATATAAAAACATTAGGGTGACCCAACTTTATAATGTACTACTGAACATTAAAAAAAAAATTTAATGCGACTGACAAGCGACGTTACACAATCTGGTCTCCAAACTTGTTCATCAGGTTTTTAAGAAATTTGAAATCTTACTTGCATAAGAGTGGTACTGTTAGTATGTATGAAATAGTCTATCTCGCATTTAATGGAGATGTTTTGTGTTACATTTAGTAAGTAAATGTCTCGGAATGTTAAAATTTTTCTATATAAAAAGAGTCGCAGAATATTAAAATTTTTCTTTAAAAAAATATGAGAATTTGTCTCGAAAAAAAATTTCGGAATTTTCTAGACAAAAAATTTGGAAATTTTTGTATACGAAAAATTTGAGATTTTTTTTTTTATATTTTTCTTAGATTTTTTTAGAAAAAATCTAAGACTTTTCCTATTGGAATAATCTGAAATTTTTATAGAAAAATCTAACAATTTTTCTATATGATAAATCTGAGAATGTACTAAAGGGAAAATCTGAGAATTTTTTATTAGAAAAAATCTAATAAAGGGAAAGAAAGGGATCCCAGCAAAACTTAGATTACCAAATAAGGTATAAAATAAGGTATAGGATCTCTTATTTTATACATTGCAGCATTGATGATTTTAACAGGCGATGAGACTAAAAGTAATGCATCTACATTATCACAAAGAATACCAGTAAGGTATAAAATAAGTCATAAATTTATAACGAAGAATACGAGTAAGGTATAAAATATGTGATATTCTATAGGTTACCAGAAATGAAATAATATAGCATACCAGAAGATAATATATAAGGTGTTTCGAGTAGTGGAAAAGTAATTTTTTATTAAATTTACTCACGTGATTGTAAGTGAGTGTAAGTAGATAAAATATGCTCGTGAGTGTGTGTCGTTAGAAATTTCCTGTCGTGAGCCCATCTCTAGTTTAAACTTATGCATTTTTTTATAAAATAATTATTTTTTATGTTATTGTAATGCATTATGCATCCAATTATAAATAATGCATTATTTCAAACTTTCAAATAATACATAATGTAACCAAATATAAGTCATCCATGATTTAATGTTTAGAAATAATAAAAATGAAATACATTTTTTCCAATAATCATGCATTACGTAGCAAATTATTAGTAATGCATTATTTTTCACTTTAAAATAATACGTTGTGGAACAAATGTTTGGTAAGACATCCTAAAATAATGCTACAAATAAGTTATATACATTACCTTGTAATGTGTTATATAATCACTACCCATTACCAAAGTTTTGCTGGGATATTTTGTGAGAATTTTTCTCTATGAAAAATGTCCAAGAATCTCAAAATTTTTCTATAGGAAAAATGATTTTGAATCTTTCAATTTTTTATAGGAAAAAAGTCTCGAAATCTTTAAATTTTTCTACAGGAAAAATAAGAAAATTTTCTTCAGGGAAAATTTGAGAATTTTTCTTTAAAAAAAAATTTTAGAATCTGAGAATTTTTCTATAAAACACACAGAATATGCGAATTCTTTTATAAGAAAAATATTTAGGAATCTCTGATTTTTGTCTATTTAAAAAATGTCTCAGAATGCAAGACTTTTTTTTTAAGAAAAACGTCTCAGATTCTATGATAATGTCTCAGAATCTGTGATTATTTCTTTTTTAAAGATGTCGCAGAATCTAAGACTTTTTAATAGCATAAGCTGGACCTTTTCTCTAAGAAAAAATTCTTAAAATGCTAGAAAAAATGCGTTAGACTACTAAGAATTTAGGGAAAAGTATCCCGGAATTTTGAGATTTTTTAACAGAAAAATTTTCAGTTTCAAAACATTTTTCTTCAAAAAATTTTAGATTCTTAATGCTTTTCGATTTTTTTTAAGAAGTTTTTTAATATTGTACTACTACTTGTTATTTGATACAAAATCCTGAAATTTGTGAAATCATTTCGGGGGGGCCCGGGGGCCCCCTGCCACTGCCTCTGGAAAATATGTTTAAATGAAGAAAATATTTATTTATAAAATTTAATGACGTTTTCTTTAGTTAAAACATAAATTTAAGAAATACATTGCCGTTTCATGCACTCATTGTCAGAGAAGAGATACACACAAAAAAATTTTTTTCCATGACCGATTTTCATAGTATTTATGATTTTCATAGTATTTATGAACAAATTCATACAATTTATTAACTTTTTCATAATACTTATAAACTTTTTCATAGTATTTATGAAAAATGTTAAAAATTCTTAAATTTCACATATTATGATTTATTCATAAATACTATGAAAAAGTTTATAAATATTATGAAAAAGTTAATAAATTGTGTGAATTTGTTCATAAATACTATGAAAATCGTTCATGGAAAAAAAAATTTTTGTGTGTATAATTGTGGCAACCGTAATTTAAGAGCGTCGTATTATGAATGAAAATTGCATCATAATATGTTTAGAGAAATCATAAAATTTTTGCTGCAATCATATTAAGGTTCAAAATTTTAGTTTTTCGAATATTTAAGATCATAACATGATTGCTGCAAAAATTTTATGGTTGCTATAAACAAGTTATGATACATTTTTTAAATTACAATATGACGCTCAAAAATTATGGTTGCCACAATAATATCTCTTCTTTGCGTGTGCAAATTTTTTTTTTATCATATATTATCTTTAATTTTTTTGACGAAAATTAACTTGAATTTCACGAGAAAACTTACCGTGTAAAAGGGAAATTCCTTTAAAAAACCTGTGCAAACCATGCGTTTTTGTTTGCTTAATTTTGAACAATAACAGAAGAAATTCATACTATACCAACAATATACAAAAAGTACAATATGTACTTTTCTTTTCAATATGTGTGATAGGGTGGGTCGATAATTTGCATATTTACGAATCTCGTTAACTTACACTCAAAATAATTCTACAGTAAAAGGTTTAGTAAGTGATATTGTACATAAATCTACTAATTAGTTACTAATTTTAGTATCTTCAAAGTACTAAAATTAGTAATTTTTTGGTTTTGACTAATATTAGTTAAAAATTTTAGTATTGGTTACCAATTTCTGCACTAGGTCCTTTTGGACTAAAATTAGTTAAATTTTTAGTATTGAATACCCACGTTTTTTTTTGGTGTATATATTTTTGTATTTCATTTTCTTAATACTCTATATTTAACCAAATTTTAACTTTTTTAGGCAAATTGTAGATTTTTTGCACTTCGCGGAAATCGATAAACACCCGCCAATTTTTTAAAGCATTTTTGAAATAGAATGCTACTATATATTTTATTTTTTTTTAAAAAAATCAAAATTTGCTAGCATTTGAAAATCTTCTATTGACAAAAATTGATCAGCAAATTTTTTTGGAATTCTTTTCTTAATAAGCTTTATGTCCAAAAAAATTAAATATTTAAAAAAAATACATATGAAGGGCTTATTGCTTACTTGATAAGCAACATTTTATTTTTTTCGTGTTTTTCGCCTTCTGCTGATGTTCCATTGACAGATTTTTGGCAGAAGTCTTGCTTTAAACCTTCGTACAAGTATATTGAGAATAAAAGTTCAAAAGTTCTATTTTCCACAATATTTTAAAAGTTTTAAGGCAAAAACCACCATAAAATGAATTGTTGCTTATCGAGTTTTTACAATAAGCCCTTCATATATGTTTAAAAAAAAACGCTTATAAAGGACTCTGTAAATAGCAGTTTATTTTCCAACTGTAGTATGGTCTGTCCAGGTTCGTCAAGGTCTGTTCTTTGAATAATTAAGAAGAGAAATGCTTTTGTGGGTAAACAACGAAAGTGCGATCTTATCTCGCAAACACCTTTATTGCCAATGCGCACCAACATTTTGCTATTAGTTAACGATATTCGCAAATATGCAAGTCATCGACCCACCGTAATGTGTAAGCATTTGTTCTGTTTTATTTACACACAAACCCTTTACTTACACATACACAAACATCAGCATTTATTGTATTGTTAAGTAAGTATATGTTTAAATACATACGCAGTCATTGTTGGTATGTTGCAACAATTACAATTCTTGTTCTTTACTGGGCTTCTGTTGTTGTCATTATTGCCGTTTTAAATTATCACCGGAAATTGCCCTCAATGACACTTACTGTGTTTTATATGCGTGAATGCTTTTCATTATGAACACACACACACATACACGAGTACACAAATGTATAAAATGTATGTGTGATTTTTTGTATATGAAACAAAGGTTCGAAAGAATTAATTCTTTAATTCAATTTTCTAATTCGAATTAAAAAAATAGAATTTGGCATTCCCTAAAATCATTCAACATTCAAAATCACTGAATTAATTCTTTCAAGAATTCATTCCTTAAGAATGATCATTCTTAAGGAATGAACTATTTTTTATCCAAATCAATCTACTACAAATTGAATGGTGAAATTTGCTTATCATTCAATTTTAAACAGTGAAGAGCAACACACATACACACACATTTATGCTTGTGTGGGAAGCAGCAGACAAGACGTGGACAAAACAACAGCCAATCGTTTATACACGAAGATGCTTAAAATGCACACAAGCAACACATTTTTGAAAATACAAAGGGAATGAAATAAAAAAATCATCATTCAATTTGTAATAGATTTGAATGATGAAAAATTTTGATCATTCAATCGAATGATTGCTTGCAAGGAATTAATTCTCTTGGGAATTAATTCAATTTGATTTAAGCTTTGAGAATTAAGCCTTTGAATTAATTCGTGTTGAATGCTAGTAAGGAATGATAATTCAAAACTTTTTAAAACAGAATTGAACTTTTTGGGAATTAATTCTCAATAGAATTAATTCGTTCGAAGCTCTGATATGAAAACACTGCAAGTGTACACTCAATAAAAAAACTCTGTTAAAAATATTTGTAAAAGAAATTGTAGTTTTAAAATTTATTTGATAATAGGTCTATTCGATTACCCAAATTTCTTACTATTTTTTACTACAACTGGAAAGTCTTGTTTAATTTTTGTATTGAAAATTTCCAGCTGTAGTAAAATGAGTAAAAAATAGTAGATTGTAGTAAGGTAATCGAATAGACCTAATATAAGTATTTTAACAATATTCTCCGTTTTTAAATTTTAGAAAACAAAGTTCTTTCACTGATTTCGGTCGAATAAAGGCGGTATAAATAGTAAGGAGATCTGACGCACATTGGGTTAAAACATACGAAAACTGGCGCATAATTGATAACTGAAAACTGATATTTAAAAAAAAAAATATAAGATAAAAGTAGATAAAATTCTACATACCTCATTGTTAAAACAAATGTTTTAAGTTGTTTATATTTTTTGCTGTGTTTTGTTAAAGTTCTAAAAGTTTTCCTGCTTATTTCAAAAGTGCTAAAAATTGTAAATTGTCATAATTCAAATGCTTAAAACTTTTTCAATTAAAAGTTATTTTGTTATCATGGAACCTTTGAGTTCAGGTAGTAAGCTATTTTCGCAAAAAAATCTGTGTAGATAAATGCTCGGAGATGGCTGAGAAGCACTACGAATTGTCGAATAAAAAAAGGATGCAGATCCGAGTTGCCGAGAGGAGCAAGTACCTCAACTCCATACTTATTAGGGTGCACAGTAAGAAAAAGGTCAAGAATATTATGAAACTGCACTGAAAGGATTATTGTTCATAATATCTATGAACATATTTCATAAAACCAAATTCATAGAATCTATGAAACAATTCATTGGCTGAATGAATATGCATTAGTATTGTGAAATATTTCATAGAATTTTATTCATAGGTTTTGTAAGATTCATAGAAAAAATTCATAGAAAAAAAATGTCATTAATAATTTTTAAAAAATTAAAATAATGTTACAATAATTAAATAATTTGAATAAATATATTAAAAAAATATAAAAAAAACATAAAAATCGTAAAAAAAAAATATTGTTGCCCAGCGGGGTTCGAACCCAAGACCTACCGGCTGGGAAATTTATAATCGACGCCTTAGGAGGAAAACCTTGCCGACTAACACTTAGTTTTGTAATGTTCGTTATTTTTTTTTTGCAAATACACAAACATTTTGTTTTCTACAAACATACACACAGATTTTGGCAGAGCATTGTGGCAGAGCATAATATTTTAAAGCGGAATATTAAACAAAATGGATTTTAAGTGTTATAAATTGTTTATTTACTTTAGCTCAGTGGTTAGAGACTAAGCTTCACGAACAACTGGTATTGTGTTCGAATCTCGGTGGGGATAAGTTAAAAATAAATAAATTTTTAAAAATAGAATATTGTAAATAAATAAAAATAAAATAATAAAGTAAATAAAAATTAAATAATAAAACAAATAAAAATTTAATTGAACAATATTTTTTTTTTTTTCATAGCCAATGAACTTTTTCATAGGTATCTGGTTTCTATGAATTTGTTTCATAGATTCTATTAAGGGCATCATTGGCTCACTTCTAATGATTTTTTTCATAGAATCAATGTACGTTTCATAGCCGTAATGAACAAAGTTCTTTAAGTGTGCCCTTCAACACACGGAATATGTGTTGGATCATTTACTAGTTACTATGGTATTCAATCGATTAACAGTTAGTCGGTTAACCGATTAATCTTGGACGATTAACTGTTCGGATAATTTAAAATTCCCAATTTTCAAATAACAAATAAATCGGTTAATTTGAGTCGATTAACCGATTAACCGAAATTTATATTTTTTAGTACTTTTACTAATTTTTTGTGTATTAATTTTTCAGTTTTAATTCAAATCACAGTCCTGCAAAAAAGCGTTCAGGCCCCAAAGAAATTTGTCTAATAGCTTTTTAAGCGCTAAAACCTAATCTGCCTTAAAAATTGTTCTATCTTATTAAGTTCTTGATATTAAGGGTTTTCGATTTAAAGCCGTGAATTTTTTAACCTCAAAACTTTTCAGCACATCTAAAAATATTAATTTTTCTCTTCAGAATGCTTTTAGAATCTTTCAGATATCTTTTTTCATCACGGAGATGTCGATCGAAGAAACTATTGCAATTTCGGCCATAAATATCTTTCAATAAGAAAAATACAAATTTGGAGTTCAGCTCATTCGCCAGCATTTTTCAAGCAATTTTTAATTTTAATATAAAATTGATCTTGTTCGGTTAATCGAACAATTTAAATTTATCCGATTAATAACCGATTAAATTTGAACCCCGATTAATTATTTTCTCGATTAACCGATTAAACAAGAAACTCGATTAATTGAATACTCTACTTAATTGAATACTCTACCAGGTGGTTGTGTGCAGCGAAGAGTTCAACGTATTGGCCCTCAGGAGTCGTGTGCCTAGAATGGCGAGGCAGGAAGAATTCTGGACATTGAAATCGCCAGCAACAACAATTTTACTGTCAACTCCATTTTCAAGAATCCTGATGACAGAGTCGGAAATGGGAAAATGTTTGGGATTCCATATAGAAACCTTAGTTGAATAACATCGTGTCTTCTGAATTAGAAGATTTTAAAGCTTAAATAAGCAGATTTTTTAGCTGTTTGGTTCTGCTAATTGGAAAGAGATTTTCAAGGTAGACCGCCTCTGCCAAAATCAGCAGATTTTTATTTTTGGCACAAATCGAGTGTATTTTCTGCACATTTATGTGCTGATTATACAGACATTTTATTTTTAGTGTTTGAATGTATTGTAATGAGCAAACTAAGGTGCCACTATATTGAAGGTATTTGTTTTTGTTAACAGGTAATCAGAGCCGACAAATAAAATTTATTCTTTTTTTGTAAAATCAGACAACTCTTTTAATCAACTGCTGGGTTTAGAATAATTTCAAAAGTTTTGTACGAAAAGTTTTTTACTTTCTGCAAGTGTTAATAGAAGTAATAAAAATTAAGTGCCACTCTATTATAAACACAAATAAAAGAGCAATATTTATTGTTTTATAACGAGGGTAAAGTTTAAAAATATATGAATTCCCGTGAAAAAATAATATACAAATGGATCTAATTGGATATTAAATATTATTCTGTTTAATTTTTTGCCGCATCACGTATGGATTTGATTTGTTTGTATTAGTTCTGATTCGAAATCTAATAACACTTTTGGATCTGATTATTTATCAAATTTTTTTTCACGTGTTTATTAACCTTTGTTTTTTTCAGTTCTAGAAATATTCTTTTATTTCCTGTATTAAAGCAGTATTCTTAAGATTTTTTAACACTACAGATACCAGGGGTTCTTTGGAGTTATATAAAAAAAATATGAATACCAGGGTTGCCATAGGTTGCTTAAAAATATACTTTAAAAATGTCAATGTTTTGGAATTAGCTCAATCATTATATATGTGAATCAAGAATTTAAACCAACATTTATATAGAAGCTTTGTTTCCTCGGCAATTAAAATTTTATTATTCTTCTTGAGAAGATTTTTGAAAGTTTTATTTTAACTTGGAGTTCAAAAATTCAGTTAGAACTAGAGAAATTGGCCTGTGCTATTTTTGCTAAGACTTTTTTGAAATCATTAAAAGGTAAAGCACTTGTTTATCTCAAAAAGCACTTGTTAATCTCAACCGGTTAATGAGTTTCGGGAAAAATTCGATAACTCACGAACTAAATCTGGACGACTTATGTGCCTTATAAGTTTTGAATGGAAAGTCACATTTTTACAATTTATTTATCAAATTAAAGGAAGTTTCTCCACCTTTTTATTGGTACCGGTTTCAAGTTTGTAGGTTAAATATTTTTTCGTATAGACGCCATTAAGCAAAATTAAGATTAAGAACTTTTGCACACTTTCACGTTTTTTGAGAAATGCAGCTGTTCAGAAATTGCTTAAACTTTAATTTACAGTGCTTAGTGTTTTGAATCCTTACGGGGCTATAGCAAGCATAAATTTAAAACCATAAACGCGTAAAAAAATATCGGTTTAGGCCAAGTTTGAAAAAAAAACATATCAAGTTGAAAAAAACATACCTCCCTCGAATGAATCCTGAAGGATTCAAGTTCTACGAATCGATAAATGACTAAGCCCGCTAGATAAAATCGAAGTTCGATGCCAAAACATGATTTCGCTTTTTAAACACCAATGTTTAAACGAAGTTTAAAGGTCGCCACATGAAACCTGCGTCAAATTTGATGTTAGAAATCACCCGGAGTAAAAAATTAGTTTTGCCCACTATTTTAACCAATCAAAAAAAATTTGCAAAAAATGTATAATACTGTTAAGTTTAATGTTAAGTTTGATGCAGAGGTAGCACCGAAGGATGTGCAAAATTTCTTCATCTTTTTTTAGGTTAATAACGTCTGTACTAAAGAATATTTAACCTACAAACTTGAAACATGTACAAAAAAAAAAATTGGGAAAATTTCCTTTAATTTGATACATAAATTATAAAAATGTGACTTTTCGTTCAAAAGTTATAAGGCTCATAAGTCGTCCAGATTATAACCGGGCCATTCTTTAACAAAAATATCGTCTAGACGCTAGAGTAAAAATATGTGTCGATTTAAATTTAATAAAGATTATTTCGTATTCATATGGATTTAACGAAGCCCAATTTTCACAAGGTTATGCCATCGTTGGATAGGCTTTAAAAACCTTTCTCATATTGAAACATCATATAGTTTCTTAAAAAGAAATGCCTGAAAAATAAAAAAACGATTTTTCGCCATTTTTGACCCATTTTTTGAAACCCTAAATACCCGATATAGCCGATAAGCAGAGACACCCCAACCTTAAAATTGTCTCTTGTATATACATTTTAAGTTTTATGCAGATCGGTTCATAAGGGTTGAGATACTTCCCTTGTAAGAGAGTAAAAAGGGGTAACAAATCGTACTTTGGTACTTTTTACTTGAAATTTGAAAACAAAAAAAAAAATTTAAAAAAAAAAAAATGATTTTAATGGGCAAAAGGGAGTACAAATGGAAAATTTGAACTTTTTTATAACTATTGAACAAAATTTGACATGAAGGAACCTCACAGTCGGCAAAAAAAAATAATCGCTGACATACTTCTGACACTCACTTTATAAAATTTCTGACATCTTCATATAGTTTTTCCATATGTCCCCTAGAACATGACATCTTCATACAATTTTTTTTGTCCTTTCATATAGGGAACGTCAGCAGTATGTCAGCGGTGATTATTTTTTTTTTTGACTGGGCTACTACTTATCCAAGAGAAGAAGGTATTTAGATATTTAAGTTTTTAAGGGTGAAAGGGGGGTAAAAATATAATAAAAGGGTAAAATTGTACTTTTGATATCTATTGGGATTAAGACTACAAATTTTGTATTTCTTTAACGCATGTGGTACAGAAGGGAATTAAACCTACATGGAACGAAATAAAATGGAACAGGGAATGAACTGGAATATAACGGGGAACGAAATTGAATGGACTTAACTGAGGACTTAACTCCTGCTCATTTTAGAAATGCAAATTTTTATACAATCTGTAAAAAATTCATTAAGAGTGAGCCAATGATTTTTTTCATTGGATGACTTTTCTTATAAAGTTTATACAAAAAATGCCTGCGAATTTTTTACTCTTGCCCAAAACATTAAATCATGATAATGTTTTGCGGAAGATTTGGGTGTACTTGCCAAAGCAAAGTTTTTTTTAGAAAAAATAATGTTATATTACTTTGCTATTCCATGCAAAACGAATTCAAATATAAGTCGAGGACCCCATTAAAAAACCAAAAGAGCTGTACATTTCGTAAGTGAGTGCAAAAATAAGTGCAAAAAAGTGTTTTTACATTTTGGAGAGTATAAAAGATTCGGCACCAAAGAATATAACACTCTCACTTGTTTTATGTACATTTGATAAACAAATGGAATATTTTTATGCGAAAAGCTTAGACTTGGTGAAAAAGTAGGTTTGGTAAAAAAAATGATTTTTTTTATGGAAAAAAAAAGATTTGTTTGGTGAGAAAAAATTGATAATAAAAAATTTTATGAAAAAAAAAAAAAAATTGATGAAAAAAAAATTTTATGAAAAAACAAAAAAATTTATGAAAAAAAAAAAAATTTATTAAAAAAAAATTGATGAAAAAAAAAAAATTGATGAAAAATAAAAAATTGATAAAAAAAATGATGAAAAAAAAAGTTTGATGAAAATAAAAAATTGATGAAAAAAAAAAAAAAATATAAAAGTAAGTTTGATGAAAAAAAAAATTTGATGGAAAAAAAAAATTGATGAAAAAAAAAATTGATGAATGAAAAAATTTAATGAAAAAAAAAAAATTTATGAAAATTTTTTTTTTTTTGTTGAAAAATAATTATGTTACTTTTTATTCACCAGCTGGTGAAAATCGGTTTTATTCACCACGATGTGAATTATTATCCAAGTTACAAACCCAAGTTATTAAAATTTTTGGTTTTAAGAAAATGAAAATAGTAATTCTTGTTTTCTTTTTCGTTAATTGTTAGCTTATATTAGAGTTTGCAAATAATCGAGATATTTCATAATCGCGAATTTTTTAAATAATTTGAGTAGCAGTTGCTTCAATAAAAAATTATTTTAAAATTTACATTTCAGAACGCACGAAAATACAAAAAATAATCCTCAGCAAAAATAAATCGAGATTTTGGCATTCTAGGTATTTATATATATATCAAAAGAGCGCTCTTGCGAATTTTTTGTTAAGATTTTTTTGTTTAAAATTTTATAATATTTTTTTTTTGATAAAATGTCAAACATACTTTCCTTTTAGACATCTTAAACACTTTTTAAATGATGAATAATGATTTTTGGAAATTAAAATACAAGATTTAATAAGCCCCAGCAAAAAAAGTGCGGAGTACTTCTATTTGGACTGCTTTAAAACTATAACAAATGTAATGAAATACAACAAAAATAACAAAAAACACAAGAAAAAAATGCAAAGGAGTTCTTTTCTACTCCATAAAAAGTTGATATTCAGCTCTTAACTCATTACCTTCCGCGACGCTCCCATACAAATGTAAGTAGATATTCAGTAGATAAGAAGTACTCCGAGTTTTCAAACAACTTCCAACTACTTCCCGGAGTACTTCTTATCTACTGAATATCTACTTACATTTGTATGGGAGTGTCGCGGAAGATAATGAGTTAAGAGCTGAATATCTATGAATTCTGGAGTAGAAAAAACTGTTTGTGTGTTTTTGTCTTGTGTTTTTTGTTATTTGTATTCCATTACATTTGTTTTAGTTTTAAAGCACTCCACTGGGAAGTGGTAATGACTTTTTTTGCAGGGGCTCTACAAAGAGAGCTTCAGTATCTTTACCTGTTGCCCACAGAAATCATACCTGAATTCAGGTGGTTTGGATGCATTTTTTGACTCGTGATTCCTTTCCAAAAGCTGCTTCCAATTCAGCAACAATTTTTTAAGGGCCTCTTCAGTCGGCAAACAACGGTCAAGGTTTGAAAAAATTAAATTTTTCGACAAAATTTCATGTCCGAATTTTTTGACTAGATTCGGCTAAAGTCTATTATTTTAAATTTTACTTTAAACTTGTAAGACTCTTACGAGAAAAAAAAGAAAGACAAATTGGAAACAAGTTAAATGAATCATGAGCCAACCCAGCAACATTTTCCGTTCGAAATAATCGGTTCCAGAACGCATCAGTGTATCCTGCAATCGATTCTACTTAACATTACAGAATCAATGGCCCTTACCACAAGAAAACAAAAAGTCTATTTTAACAAAAGTTTTATTTTAAATTTCAAATTTTCAATAGCATTTTTTGAAAGTCGATTAAAAAAAAAAAATTGTATGGAAATAAAATTAAAAGCTGATTTTAAATATATTTTATTTTTTTATGGTAAGACTAAATGGTTTTTGTTTGAAATTTTGTAGTGATTACCGTAAAATATTTTCAAAAAAAAATTTAAACTGATTTAATTTCGTTATAAAAACATTTTATTTCATAGAAAATGATTAATCGTATGATTTTTTTTTTGTCGATTACGATTAATTGGTGCGATTATTCGCGATTACGATTTTAATCATATTGCTAACTCTAGCTTATATAGTCAATCTGAGATGGCGTCCTGCAACTTTTTTAAAATTAGACACCAGCCTAAAAACATTATCATGTTAAAATTCATTATTACAATGAAAAGGTTCATACATTTTATAAAACAAAATCGAATAAAAAAATTCATTAAGTAAATGATTATTTTCATAATTGCATTATGAAAAAACATGGATTTTATGAAAACAATCATCGGATCATTATGAACAATAATTTATCTGTATATTATTCAACATTTAAAAAAATCTTCTGTTATGGATTATTGTAAGAATCATCTTTAAGGTTCCACTGACAATTTTATGGTATATTAGCTAAAAAAGTTTCAGTTCATCTCTGCAGTCTTTTTAAATTTAGTGTTAAATTTAGTGCGGCTAACATTGACCTCATTCATTGTTTGTCATTCCTAAAATTCTCCGTTAGCTTTAGTGTTAATATTATTAAAAATATTTTACCATGCGTAAACATGTCATTGGTTTCTTTACTTATTTATGTAATTCCAGGAAGTGTCCGTTCAATTTTTTTAAATTATCGCATGGGGGCCAATTACATGAGGCTTAAAATATTTTTCGTGTTTATTTTAATTTGTTTTATTTTCTTTTTTATAAATTTACTAGCTGACCCGGTCCGCGTTGCTGGCCCTGAGAAAACATCGATTCTGTTTTTAATTGCATCTGGATATTAATATAGTGTAAGCAAAAACTAAAGCACGGGACCGGGTCCAGAAGTAGCCTTTAGTTTCAACTTCGGTTAGCACTATCTATAGAGAAATCTTTAGAGAAACAAACACACGTAACGTTAATTATAGTACAAAGGACGTTTCGTGTTAGGCATTCTTATCGAATCGTGGCTTTTAATATAGCTAAAGTTTCATGTTGCGTCCTCGGTAAGTACTATCTATGCTGCAAATTTAAATGAAATTGGTTTAGCCGTTTTTGTGTGATTGCGGAAGAGAAAGAAATATACTTTTATTAAATAAAAAAAGGGAGTGGCATTTTTTACCCCTTTGCCGAATCGCGTACTATCAGTAGTAAAAGATAAAATAACGTTGAGTATAGCATAAAATGGCGGGAAACTTATGCCGCTTTGTCGAATCGTGTTCTTATGTGTCCTGTAGTTCCACCCTCTTTTAGCACTATATGTGCAGGAAATTTAGTAAGGATCGGCTTAGTCGTTTTTGCTTGATTGCGGAAGTAGCCGGAATATATATTTTTTTTATTTGCTTGACCAACGCTCATGGGATGTCCCCTATAAATGAAATTCATTGTGTTTTCGAGCCTTTTTACAATTATAAACTTATATGGCCTTCATATGAAATTGATTAGCACTATCTTGATTAAAAACGCCAAGAAAATCGGCGTAATTGCGAAAAATTGCGAAAAATGTAATATAGTAAAAAGAGACGTGGCATTTTAGGCCCTTTTTCCAATCGTAGTGTAACATGTCCTATAGTTCCGCACTCCGTTGGTACTATCAGTGTTAAAAATTTAATTAAAATCGTATTAGCCGCTTTTGCATTATTGCAAAGCATGCAGAAATATTTTCAGTTCAATACAAAGGGGCGTGACATTTTACGCCCCTTTGTATGATAACGCTCTAATTTGGCACATAGTTAGTAATTGCTTAGTACTATCTTTGGTTTAAATTTCATCAAAATCGGTTTATCCATTTTTTATATACAGATGTCAATAATGGTGCAATGTAAAAATTTGATTTTGCCACGCCCCTCCGCCCACAGACAGAGAATAAAAAATCTGACCGCATAGTGTTACTCCCCAGGCTATTCTAAATATTCCCTGAAAATTTCATCAAGATCGGTCTAGCCGTTTTCGCGTCCATAAGGAACATACATATAGCCGTTTTTTGCATTATTGCGGAGTATGCAGAAATAACTTTCAATTCAATACAAAGTGGCATGCCATTTTACGCTCCTTTGTCCGATAGCGCTCAAATTTGGCACATAGTGAGTACTCGATTAGTACTATCTTTGATTTAAATTTCATCAAAATCGATCCAACCGTTTTTTATATATAGATGTCATTAGTGGTGGAATGCAAAAATTGGATTTTGCCACGCCCCTCCGCCCACAGACGGAAAATCAAAAATCCGCCTTGACAGTGTTACTCACCAGGCTATTCTGAATATTCCCTGAAAATTTCATCAAGATCGGTCCAGCCGTTTCCGAGTCCATACGGAACATACATACATACATACATACACACATCCATTTTTATATATATAGATTGTTAAAGTTGTTTTTGCTCTTTACACTTTATCGCTTCCAAACTGTTAACGCAATTCCATTTACATTTTTTTTTTTGGATTGTGATTTCATTTGTTTAAATATAAACATTTAAGATGACTTTTTCTATTTGGCGATGGCGAATATAACATACACTCTACCGTGATCTATCAGGAAAAATAATAAAAAAAACCGGTATAGGAATACCAGAAATGTCTATAGCTTTTAGAAATTAAATTTTTCTTCTACATTTTTCAACTCAAACCCTTATAAAAAAAATAATAGTTGACGTTTTAGGGAGACTTCTTTCAGCCGCCGATAAACATTCAATAAAAAACCATTTCTGTGTAAAAATTCGTTTATTATAATTCCTAAGGTCCAAAATGTTTTTTTTAATTAGTAAAGTTACAAAATGAAAATAAATTTCACTCACGATCACGCGTGAATCAAGCGAACCAAGAAAAATTCGTGTCACGCTCGCGTCTGTAATTAAAATATTAATCGCCACCAAGAAGGGAAGAATCAAAGGATGGGTATCATTTAGGTGTAGCGTGTACACTGACAAAGTTAACAATCTATCGAATTTTGGATGGAGGGTATAAAATACCGTTAAGTGTGCTACCCTAACCCAAAAAAAAACACAATCTGTATATAAAACATCATTAGGGAATTTTACTGCAAAACTAAAATTTATCTTTTTAGTTTGATTTTTGAGTTTATTAAATTTTAGTTTTAAATTTAAAATTCATTAATTTTATTATTATGTATCCTACCTAGTTTATTATTTTAAAATTAAAATGTGAATTTCACTTTTTACTAACTTGCAATTTAAATATTTGATATTCATACATAATAAACTATTTAAAAGCACATGCTATGTATGCATCTGTGTTTGTATGTATTGCAATTGTAATCTAGTATATAATGTACGTTTATTAGGGTGGCACGAATAACGACTTTTACGAATTTCGTCGATTGCCGGGGAAATTATGATTCGTTTTGGTTTAAAAAGTCTTTGATTAAATTTTTAGCCAAATCGGACAATTTTAACCCGTGCCTCTGGGGGGTTAAAGTTTTTCATACAAACCAAACATTTTTTGTATGCCCGGGTGAAAATGACCATGTATGTTCATACATGCTCATACATGATTCCATGTATGATAGTATATGAACAATATATGGAAATGTATGTCATATATGGGAGCATATATGAACATACACAAGTAATGTAATATTCCATATATGTAAATGTATGCAACTACGTGTAGATAGATATGTCATACTCCTTCATATATGCTATGCATCTGCATATCATACATGTCTTAAAAATAATTTTTTTAAAGGTTGGGTTCGGCAGAACTTTACAAAATTGGACGAAGTTCATGTATGGTTTCAGTCTGAAAAAACCGTTCGGTTGGACAATAATGATTATACATCATCAAGATTGATTATAATTTTTGTATTCTATAGGCGAATATGAACGGCACTAACGTAAACAACCAAATTTAGAAGAAAATTCGAACACTCTGACGGTATTACTGTCAGAGCTGCAAAGGATTTCATCCCTTAATAAGATTTGGTGTTCTGAATTAAACTTTAATGATTGCATTCCCCAATCACAATTTATCGAATGAATTTACATTTGATTTTAAAATATAGAATGAATTCGGTTTCTTTTTCATTCGACTTTGAAATTGAATGCGTAAGTTTTTATAAATTCGATTTTTAAAAGTCTCATGAATAATAAATAAATGAAATAAAGAATGCATTCAGTTTTTAAAATTCTTATAAACAAGAATTCGATTTAATGGTAAAAATCGAATCCATTCCAAGAAATATTGATATTTAAAGATAATTGTATTCAGTGACTATAAAAATCGAATGTATTTTATTTGTGAATTCATTCAAAAAGTGGTTAATTCTTCGAAGCTTTGATTAGCCTAAAGTAGCATAAAGTCCAAAGTATATTTTTTAAATATTCGTTAGTTTTTATTAAAAAATCAGTGTCATAAATTAGTACAAATTATTTATATTTGAAAAAATTTCAATTAATAGACGTTTTATGGAAAAAAATACAAAAAAAAAATTTTCATACAAATTCATGTATGACAATGTATGATCATTAATGTACATGTACCCTCAAATTACGGATATGCACTTGTATGGACATCCATATATGCATCATATATGAACATACATGGTCATTTTCACCCGGGTGGCTTTAAGTTTAGCCCCCCAGCGTCACAGGTGAAAATTGTTCGATTTGGCTATACTCAAAAATACTCTGTAAAATGACTGTAATCTCAAGTCAACAGATATTTGACAGAGTTTTCTGTCAAAATACAGATTTAAAGCAAAAACTTTGTATTTTGTTGTGACAAAAAATAAAGTTTCATGTGTTATATTACTTTTAACTTTGTAATCTTTATTTTACAGATAATTAACAGAGTTTTCAGCTAAAATACAGATTTATGCAAAATACTCTGTATTTTTTTATAACCAAAAAAACTAAGATTTATCTGTATTTTTACTTATTCTATGTAATCTTAATTTCATAGTTAAAACCAGAGTTTTCTGCAAAAACACATCTGTATTTTTTTTGAGAAAATGTTAAAAAAGTACCTTTCTATAAAATTTTGATTGCATTAAATGCATTTAATCAAAGTTTAATTAGTTTACATATATTTTTTTAATGCATTTAATGCAACCAAAATTTTACAGAAAAAAAATGTAAATTTGCAGAGTTTTTTCTGTAAAATTTTGGTTGCAATAAATACATTTAAAAAATATATGTAAATTTACAGAGTTTTTCTTCGCTAAATGGTGTTTTATTTAACCAGTATTTTACTAGAAACTCTGTAAATTAATTTTTTTTTGTCAAAATCATTTTACAGAGTTTTATAGAAAAGTTACCAAGAAATGTTGCTAGTTTGTTTTACCAATATTTTACTAAAAACTCTGTAAATTAACAGTTTTTTTGTCCAAATTATTTTACAGAGTCTTAAAGTAAAATTACAGATTTTTATCTGTCAAAACTCTGTAATAAACTCTGTAAATTAACAGTTTTTTATTAGTCAAAATCATTTTACAGAGTTTTATTTATAAGCGAAGTTTTTGCTGGGCTAAAATAATAAAAATTTAAACATAGAATTTTTATACCAAAACGAACCATAATTTTCCCAGCTATCGACGAAATTCTAAAAAGTCATTAATCGTGCCACCCTAAAACTACATTCTCGTATGTATGTAGTTTTAGTTATTTTTGAAAAGAATTATTCATGCGAAAGTGTTTACTTGTGGGTTTTTCGACAATCATAATAATGTTATTATAAAATTTTAAATTGGGCTAGTAAAATTATTTGCAATAGAAGCATTACCTATAAAATTAAACAATAAGTGTGTTTTTCAAACATTAAATTTCGTATGATATTTCATTTAATATCGCAGTTCAAAAAAAAATAAAAAACAAATATTGATCAAAAGTAATCATAACTGACTGAATGTCTAAGAAAATGTTTATGCTTGATCGATTCTTAGGTATTTTATCAATGTCCGCCCGTCAATCTGTGAAATTTACGATGCCGTCGAAACTAATGAGATATACAGCAAAAGTTTGGCAAAGTGGACTGGGGAAAAAAGTTCCCCTTGCAACACAAAACCGTTTTTTGAAAAGAACTTCTTTTTCAAAAAATTGCTATTTTTTCTAGCTCGAGGTCATTATTTCCTTTACTAATTAAAACTTTGACATTATCGTAGAATAGTTTTCAAGAAAAAGAAAATTATTTTTCTGTTTTATATTTGCTAAGTAATCTTGACAAGAGAATCTGACAAATTCCGAAACACGTGTCGACTAAGTCGTGCAAAAATGACCAACATAAATAAATTTAAAACAGAAAATAATTTTCTTGAAAATTATTTTTAATAAAGGAAATAAAGAACACGAGCTAGAATAAACCTACTCAAAATAAAGTGTTTGAAGATATTTTTTTTTGTGGAGGTTAAAAACAGATTTTTGTAGAAAATTAAGATTTAGTTTTATGTTTACTTTTCACCATGATGTACAAAATTAATTTAAAATTAAAAAAAAAACACGGCTTATGTTAAACTAATACTTAACAATAATTTATGCATAACATCGTTGCGTCAACGAAAACCTATCTGTTTTTTTTAATACGTCGTATTTATGTGCATAGAAATTTTCCAGTTCCGTTTAAAAAATAATTTAAAATTGAGTTAGTTTTTTATTTAAATTGCATTTATTAAATTTTAATTTCTTCAAAAAAACTGCATATTTTTTATGGGTCCTTTTAGAAAAAGATAAAAAAACACATAAATGTTTTGTTCAACGTATCGATGTTATATTAAATTAAAACTCATAGTTTGTGTATTGTTTAAACTGCATATTAACATTTTTAAATTAAATACAGAAATAAATATTTCTATAATTTAGGCTTTTTTACATTACATCTTTTGTATATTAGTTTACATAAATTTGCATTTAAAATAAATAAAACAATTTTTAACAGTTTTAAAGTAAAAATACACTGTAGAATCGTGCTTACTCATTAAAGATAATAAAGTGAAAGATAATTTTCGTTTATCATATTAGTCGAAAGAAGTTACTGCTGTTCTTAAAATAATGTTAATGGTAATGGGTGTTCATTACAAATAATGTACTTGGTAATAATTTCTTTTCACCACTCATTACAATGCTTTTGCTGGTTTTTAATGAAATTTTGATAAATTTTCGAAGACAGAAAGGGATAGGCAAATGAGCAGATTAGTGTGTGATTCAGGTGAATCATGCGTTATCACGCGTTAATGTGACTGAACCCTCTTTTACTCACGTGACTGTGAATGTAAAAAAAATTGCGTGAGTGAGTGTGATTGACTTAAATTGTTGCGCGAGTGAGTGTGCGTGAATAAATTTCTTACGTGAGTTCGCGTGATTTATTTTCGCTTTATATTTCCTTTCGTCTCGAAAAAAGCCAACAAATTTTTTAAAATTTGGCTAAACTTTAAATTTCGTCCTTAAAAAAACCAAAAAAAGTTGTAAAATATGGCTGAACAATAAATTTTGCTAATTATTTTGTTAGATTTTTGAAATTTTAATTTTTGAATTTTTGCTTGTAAAAATAAGAGTTTCGTTTGAGTCAATGTGAGTGATGCTTGTGTGAGTTGTCTTAAACTCACTCACGTATTTATAAGTGAGTGTAAGTAGAAAAAAATATGCTCGTGTGTGAGTGTGCATGATTGAAAAACTCCTTTGTGAGTGTGAGTCAAAAGTCACTTACGCGCCTATTTCTAGCTTGATGTCGCAAAGTTAATGATTTGAGAATTATTATTCATTAAAATTATCTTTGATGTAATTATGGTTTTTTATTTTTAATTTAAAATAAAATTTAATATTTATGTTAGGGTGGCACGAATAATGACTTTTTCCAATTTCGTCGATTGCTGGGCAAATTCTGGTTCCGGGCAAATTGGTCTAAAAACTCAAGTGAACATTTTAAGCCAAACTAAAAAATACTAACCTGTGCCGTTGGGGGATTAAAGTTTTGCATCAAAATTTTTTTTCTAATACTACCAGTGTTGCCAATTGAGCCATTTTCCAGCTAGATTTAGCTCCTTTTGAACTCGTTTAGTCGGAGAAAAAGGCATTTAGCTCTTAGCCGTTTTTTTTAGCCATTTTCGAAAATATTTTAGCAGTTTTTTAGCCATTTTGAGTTTTCGGTTAAAAAGTAATTTTTAGTGTGTTTTTTATTAAAATAGAGAATTAATTGGGTTTTAAGTTTATACAGATCGATCACAGACTCTAATACTATTTGTTATAAAGGTTTAAGTTGAAAAATGTAGGAGAAAATTTAATTTCTAAAAATTATAGACATTTCTGGTATTCCCAAACCGGTTTCAAACTCTTTTGTTTTGTGTTTTCATCAGAAGGATTTTAAATGTTGGTTTGTTTTGTTGTTACCTATAGGTAATTGTTTTTCATATAATTGAGTTTTTATTAACACTACTCTGTAATAAAATCACGTATATTTTTGTCATATTCATACCATAAACATTATACTAAATTTTAGACGATCTAGCAATGCCCGTTTCTCTGTCTTTTAAAAATACGCTAACGTGCAAAACTTAACTTGAAGGCTGATTGCTGAATCTTGGCATATATATTTTTGGAATTCTTGTTGTCAGGTTTCAGCGAAAACAGTCCCAATGGTAAAAAGTTTTCCCTTGAATTCACGTGTTGAAAAGTTTTTTTAAGCCAAAATAACTAAAAAAATTTTTTTACTGAAATAAATTTTTTGTAGTCAAAATTTTTATATAATTTTTATAAAAAAATTTAATATAAAATATTTAAATTATTAAAAAATATGCCAAAAAATATGCCAAAACAGTAACAAAAGATCTCCTGATTGTAATATATGTATCAAAAACGGTACAAAATATGAATTTACATAAGTTTTTCTTAAAAAGTAAAATATATATTTTAGCCTTTTTTTAGCCATTTTTTAGCCGTTCTGGCAACACTGGATACAACCAAATTTTTTTTTCGATTTTTTATAAATTTTTTTATTATTATTATACTTGATTATCGTATTATTCATTTTAGTGGAATAAACCCTTCCGCTTTAAAATTGACTTCGAAAAAAATTTTAAGGGCCGTTGGAATCATAATATTTTTTTTTTAATTTTGAAAAGCACTGATATTAGTTGATATGTTGCACACAACGATACATATCCCAACAAAACTTTTAAAATTGTCACGGTTATGTAATAGATTACCATTTAATGCATAATAACCAAATCTAACCAATATATGCCCGGCGATCGACGAAATTAAAAAAAAACAAGTAGAAAAGTTAAATTCGACTTGGCCGAATCTATGAATACCCTCCACAATGCCCATTTTAAGTGATAATAAATTTTCTAACGTGAAAAAATAACAGTTTTGATTATAAATATTTTATTTTGTTTAAAAAAAATTTTTTTTAGTAATTTTTGAAAAAAAAAAAAAAATAATTTACTATTTTTTTTTTTAGTGTAAAATTTTTTTTGAGTGTAAAATTTTTTTCGAGTGTATTTTTTTTTTGTTTTGGTATAAAAATATTTTTGAGTGACAAAATACGTTGTAAAATATTTTTGTGACTTACCAATGTTTTTAAAACAGGTTTAAAAGGTTTTCAACACGTGAATTTTAGGTGAAGCTAATCTGAAATTCACGGTTTTGCTAATAACTTTTGAACCACTGGACCGATTTGGCTGAAATTCAATACGAACGAGGCCGGAGGAGCGCAAAATATATATGCCAAGCTTCAGCATACTCAGAATTGCTTTTCGAAAGTTATAGTGCTTTTTATCTCATAAATTCACGAAAAACCCTTGCCGAAATTCAGTCTTTTGCTCATAACTTTTGAACCACTGGACCGATTTCGCTGGATTGCAATACCAACCTGACCAGGTAAATGCCCAACATATATGCCAAAGGAGCCTCCGTAAAGTCTTTCAAAAGTTAGCGTGTTTTCAACAGACAGACGGACAGACGGACGGACAACGCTAGATCGTCTTAAAATCGATCGAGGATCATGAATATATATACTTTATGGGGTCCTAGACCAATATTTCGAGGTGTTACAAACGGAATGACAAACTTATATATACCCTCTATCACTAGAGTGGAGGGTATACAAATTATTCGTGCCACCCTAATATATGTATGAAATGCTTATTATTAATGAAGGTATTTCATCCATTCTTTATTTGTATGTTTGACCACAATTGTTTGGACATTTAATGGTTTTTATTTATATTTTTGCTGCGTTTTAGCTTTTATGTATATAAAGTAAATTAACGGTTTACATTAGTCATAAAAATTCCTTACAAATGCATACTAACCTCATTTATGTATGAATGTTTAAAAACAACATAATTATTTGCTCATTGGCGTAGCAAGACAAATTTTTTATTTAATATTTAGATTATTATAATGTAACCAGTTGCCCTGCAAAAAACTGGAACCGTTTTTTTTATATTCACGCCCACAAAAGGGGGAGGGTAAAAAAATCACAGGGGGTTACCAGGATCCAGTTGCAGTACTTTTACTTTTTTTTACATACAAATATTTTACTTAAATATTAAATGCGTTATTTGAGGTCGAGGCCAATATTTTTTTTCTCTATTTAAACAATTTATTACATAAGGGTGGCCCCTGTAGGCTAGTTGGTAGCGTGCTAGCCTATGAAACAGGGGATCGTGGGTTCGATTCCCACCAAAACCCTTGGTCGATTTCGCTACAACGAGACGACGGTCATTGTTACCAGTTCTCGGTTAGGTTAAAATTATTTAAAATGAGTTGTAAATAAAATTTGGAAAAATAAATAAAAACTGATCATTGGATCAAATTATTATTATTATATTACATAAGTAAAAAGGTTTAAATTTATACTACGACTAGTCTGTATAGACTAACTAGTAGCTTTATTCTAAAATAATATATTTAAAACTAAGGGCAGCTAAAGAGATTTCATCTTCTCAATTTACAGCTGATTAAAGCGGGTTATTAGATCATGCGGTTTGAACCGATTGAGTCTTCTTGTCAATCTATTGGTTTCTAATAATAAAGGAACTAAATCGTTACAAGGTTGTTCTAGTCTTAAAAAATACTGCTGCTTCTATTGCATCGTCTGTTATTGCACTCGATGCAATAGAAGCAGCAGTATTCTTTAAGTCGGTGTTAAATATAAATTCTTTTTTATATGTCCAGATGATGACACTCAAAGAATGTCGAAATATCGGCGGTTAATAAAGAAAAATTTATTTCAATATTGGCCTCGAGCTCAAATAACGCATTTATTATTTATAAATAAAAAAGGTCGAATAAAAACAACTTTAATTAATATTTTACTTGCTTAACAAAAATACAAAAAAAAAACTGTCAAAAATAGAGTTTTTAGGTTAAGTTTTTCAAGTAGAGAACTTTTCACTTGCGATTTACTTAAAATATCGTAAAGGCCCTGATGTAAACAATTTATTGTTGATTGTAATAAAAATTGTTAAAACTGTTATCATGGGCTTGTTGTCCTTGTAACGGCAAACATATATTAAAAGAATTTTTCATTTTACTCTAAATAAACAATATTATGGTTTAGTTATTCATTTGGCAATGTGGTCAGTTGGTTGGTTGCCTAGTTATACATATTGTAAACTATAATTAAAATAAAACGAAAAAAAAAATTTAAATGAAATGCATATAAATAAAGTTAAATAAAACAATTAAATTGTTAAACTAAACAACACTTCGTTTTTATATGTTGCATTGCAAAAATTCCAATGGATTGAAACTCAAACATTAACTTTAACAGAAAATTTATTTAAAAACAAGTAGAAAAGTTCAATTCGACTTGGCCGAATCCATGAATACCCTCCAAATATTTTATAACTTTAGCAACCAAATTTAACCATTTTAATAAGAAATATCTTATTTTTAGTAAAACACTTTTTTTTTGTCATTTTTGTAAAAAAATTTACTAAACTTTTTTTGAGTGTAAAATTTTTTTCGAGTGTATTTTAATTACAAAAGTTTTATTTTGAGTACATAACATTTTTTGTCATTTTTGTAAAAAAAAATGACTAAATTTTTTGAGTGTAATTTTTTTTTTGAGTGTACAGTTTTTTTTAGTGTAAACCTTTTTTGAATGTAAACATATTTTTGGGTAAAAAAAATACTTTTTGAAATATTTTTGTAGCTTTCTAATGTTTTGAGCTTGTTTAACGGTTTTTCAACACGTGAATTTAAGGTAAAAACAATCTGAAATTCACGGTTTCGCTTATAACTTTTGAACTAGAGATGGGCGCGTGAGTGGATTTTGACTCACACTCACTCACGCTCACGCAAAAAATAAAAGAATCACTCACTAATCACTCACGCAATTTTTTTTTACTCACGCTCACTCACATTCATGTGAGTAATAAAAAACTTACTCACGCTCACGCGTAACTCACGCCAGATTCAATCACGCTCACGCGTGAGTCACGCAAAATCTACTCACGCAATAAAATTTTCTTACCAAAAAGAAAAAAAAATCCAAAAAAAAATTTTTTACAAAAAATTAAAAAAAAAAATTGGGCAAATCAAAAAATCTAATCACTCAAACTCACGAAAAAAATAAATGACTCACTCACTAATCACTCACTCAGATTTTTTTTCAACTCACACTCACTCACAATCACGTTATTGAAATGAAAATTACTCACACTCACGCGTGATTCACGCGTGATTCACGTGAATCACGCAAATCACGTGACCAGCGCCCATCTCTATTTTGAACCACTATACCGATTTTTCTGAAATTCAATACCAACCAGACAAGGGGATCGGTAAATGTATATACCAAGCTTAAGCAGCCTCAGCAGTCGTCTTGTGAAAGTTATCGTTTTTTATTGCTCGTTAATTAGCGAAAACACTTGCCGAAATTCACTCTTTTGTTTATAACTTTTAAACCAAAGGACTGATTTCGCCGAAATGCAATACCTTCCTGCCTTTTCGAATGACAAACATAAATGGCAAACTTCAGACTCCTCGGAATTCTCTTTCGAAAGTTAGCGTGTTTCTACTGACAAACAGACGAACGGTCGGACGGACGGTTATCGCTAGATCGACTTAAAATCGATCGAGGATCATGAATATATATGAGGCATTCCACACCAAATGTCCAGCGAAAAAAAAACACGTGTACCATAAACTTCTGAATAGCCCTATATGGAATTTAGAAAATTGCGTTTTTGGTTTTTCAATTTTTCAAAACCTGGGCTTAGGAGGCGTGTTCAAATATTGGAAAAATGGTCAAATTTGTGGCGAGTTGCCTTGGTTAAATATTTATCACATTAAAACGGATGCACCACAATCTCAAAAATTTACATTCTTATATAGTTTTGTATGTGCTATCGATTATTGCCTTGATTAAATATTTATCACATTAAAACGGAATGCACCACAATCTCAAAAATTTGCATTCTTATATAGTTTTGTATGGGCTATCGATTAATTTTTTTTTTTTTGGAAAATTTTCAGAACCCGTTCTGAAATTTTCCATTTTTTAAAAATGTCAATTTATTAAAAAACATGCCACTTTTTTTTTCTTTTTTAAATTTTTTTTAAAAGTTTAGATGTTTGTCCATCCACACAAAAAAATTCAGAAACACGTTCTTCGTTTTTTTTCGAGAAAATCGCATTTGAACTTAAAATTTCATAACAATTTTGTAATTTGCTTCTATTTCTTTGTTTTAACGTTGCGAATGAGTCATATTTATGCAATTAATAATACTCATTCGAAACGTTAAATTAAGAAAATACAAGCAAATTACAAAATTGTTATGAAATTTAAAGTTCAAATGCGATTTTCTCGAAAAAAACGAAGAACGTGTTTCTGAATTTTTTTGTGTGGATGGACAAACATCTAAACTTTTAAAAAAAAAATTAAAAAAGAAAAAAAAAATGGCATGTTTTTAATAAATTGACATTTTTAAAAAATGCAAAATTTCAGAACGGGTTCTGAAAATTTTCCAAAAAAAAAAAAATTAATCGATAGCCCATACAAAACTATATAAGAATGCAAATTTTTGAGATTGTGGTGCATTCCGTTTTAATGTGATAAATATTTAATCAAGGCAACTTGCCACAAATTTGACCATTATTCCAATATTTGACCACGCCTTCTAAGCCCAGTTTTTGAAAATTAGAAAAACCAAAAACGCAATTTTCTTAGTTCCATATAGGGCTATCCAAACAACCTATTCAGAAATTTATGGGACACTGTTTTTCTGTAGCGGGACATTTGGTATGTAATGCCTCATATGGGGCCCTAGACCAATATTACGAGGTGTTACAAACTGAATGATAAACTTAGATATACCCTCTATCACTAGAGTGGAGGGTATACAAAAAAAAAAAACAACATCTCTATATATAATTTTTAGTTCGTTTATAGTTTTCCACTACAAAAAAGTGGCGCTTACTTCAACAGTATATTTTACATACAGGTCCGAATTACAATCCACCACCAGTATTTAATTGTGTGTGTGTTACTTTTGGAAAAAATTACATGCATGTAAGTTGTTCCGGTTTTGGCCTTGGTATTTAACTAAATAAATTATTAGCACATATTGAGCGTGTTTACTTACTTTATGTGTGTGCGATTACGCATGTAATAACGTTGTAAAAACTATTGTTTGTTAAATCAATTTTAAGTTACACTAGAAAAACAAGTAAAAAAAGTTAAATTCTACTTGGCCGAATCCACAAATACCCTCCACAATGACCATTTTAAGTGATAGTAAATTTTCTTAAGTGAAGAAATTAACAATTTTGATTAGAAAAGCTTTATTTTGTGCAAAAAAACTTTTTTTAGTCATTTTTGTTATAAAATAAAAAAAAATTAAAAATTTTTTTAGTGTAAATTTTTTTTTAATGTAAATTTTTTTCGAGTGTACATTTTTTATTTTTTATGTAAAAATATTTTTGACTGACAAAATTACTTTGTAAACTACATAGCTCAACATGAAAATGCGTATTGGATTCTGGTAACTGATTTAGGTAGTTGTTGAATTTGTTGTTTGGCCAGTTGAATTAATATTCTAGATTTTGTTGCTAATCAGGCCTAAAATTTCCTTGTAATTAAAACAAAATTTTTATTACAATGTTCCCAACGTTTCGTCGGTATATGCCGACATCTTCAGGGCTCGTAATATTTTACGTTGTTACATTTAAAGAAAAATTAAAAAAAAACTTTACATTTAACATTTTACATAAAACATAAAAAACATAAATTAAATTTAAAACATATTACTCCTATATCACAGACTTTCTAATTTATGGCAACTATGTAACTGGCATTAATGTATTTAGGAAGTGTTTGTTGCGCTGATTCCAAATCTGCGACCCAAATATGTCTATCACGTCAGGATTTTGAGTTATTAGCGGTTCAAATGCGGAAAAATGCCATTTTGGACCCTTTTTGAAAGCTTATAATATAAGACCCTGACATGCGATTGACTTGGTATCAAGCTCATTTAAAAGTATGTAATTTTCTCTATAAGACAAGATAAAATGTTCTTGGAATTTAATATTCTAAAATGGTAAAAAAAATCATTAACAAAAAACCTTCCATTTTTCAAATATTTAGTTTATTTCCACAGTGTTTTTTAACAAATTTTTATACAAATACACACGTAAATATTAAATTTAAAGCACGTGATTTTTTCACCATTATGAAAAATAAAATTCCTACAAAATTTGATTTTGTCTTAAAGAGAAAATTACACACTTTCGAGTGAGCTTGATATCAAGTCATTCTCATGTCAGGATCTTATCTTTTAGGCGCTCAAAAATGGTCAAAATGGGCCTTTTTCGACACTTTAACCGCGATTTTCTCAAAATTGTGATAGAAAAATTTGAGTGACCGTTTAGGAATCGGGAAACCAAAACCTATTAACTTTTTTTTTGCTTCGTTCAAAACGCAGCGACAAACCTCAAATTTGTAGAGCGGAGCCATTTTTGTGACTTACCAATGATTTTAAAGCTCTACAGTTGTTTCAACACGTGAATTTAAGGTTAATCCAATCTGAAATTCTCGGTTTTGCTCATAACTTTTGAAACACTAGATTGATTTTGCTAAAATTCAATACCAACCAGACCAGGAGAACGACAAATATATGAACCAATCTATAGTAGCCTCATAAAAGTTATGGTATTTTTAACTCGTAAATTCACGAAAAATAGCTTTTTATAAATTTTGAACCACTGCGCAGTGCGTTGATCTCTCATATTTTGTATTAAAGTTTAGAATGACCTTTTAACGCTGTTAAAATTTCAGAGAGGCGTTTTTTTGTTTTGTTGAGCAATTAATTTTTAAAATTTGTTAGATCGCCAAATATTTCAATTTTTTTAAAATTTTGGCAAAAAATCAAAAATTTAGCTTTATCACCAATTTTAAAAATTTATTGCACGACAACGTGAATAAACACCTCTCAAAAATTTCAGATTTTTCAAAAAGTTTAGAACTGTTACGCGCATCATTTTTCATCCATAGTGCGGTCTACCCTCCGATTTAATGTTATTTGGTCGCTAAGTGTGAATTCCACATAAAGTAAATTTGCGTGAAAAATGTAATTTGGAGGTTTTGTTTTTCTAATTTTTCTATTTTTTTCAATCAAAAAAGACGGTTTTTAGCGTTTTTTTTTCGAAATTTAGCGGAAGAATTTTAAATTTTCCCGCTAAATTTTTTTTGCGTTTTCTAGCGCTATTTTTGGTGAAAGTTGAAGTTTTTTTAATTTTTCTTTTATAATCAAAAACGCCAAGTTTGTCAGTTTTTAGCGCTTTTTTTCGTAATTTAGCGGGAAAATTTAAAATTTTCCCCGCTAAAGTTTTTTTGGTGGTTTCTAGCGCTTTTTTAGGGAAATTTAGAGGTTTTTGATGAAAAATAATTGGAAACAGTGGTGAAAACACCTTTAAAATATTTTTTAAAAATCTAAAAAAATCAGGCAATTATTTTTGCCCAAATAACATTAAATTGGGTGGAGAGAACGCAAAAAAAAAAATATTTTTTTTTATATGCACTACGGATGCAAAATGATGCGCGTAACAGTTCAAAACTTTTTTTTTTTTAAATATTAAAAGAGGGTGGGGGGGGGGGGGGGCGTTGAGAACTCAAAAAAAAATTGTTTTTTTTATTTTGAACCACTCTAATGTGTACTTTAGAAATAGAGCTAAACGAGGTTTAAAATTAATAAATATTAAAAATGTTTTATTTTTTTAATTTTATTAGTATGGGGATTTTAAATTTAAAACTCACTCATCCAGACGCCTGTCTATGTGATTTCAGCATAAGCATAGATATTAGGGTGTTTCAAAAACAAAAAATTATTCAGATTTTTTTTTCCAATTACTTTTTAATTTCTTCAACCTTTTTGGTTATAAAAACTTATTTCTATATTTTTGTATGTTGCCAAATTTTGAATTGCCCTAATATGTATGCAATGTGAAATGCATAAATATTATTAAAAACGTTAAGCTTATGTGGTATGAATATTTTCCAAACAAATTAAAAATATAAAATACGAAAAAAAAAAAAAAATAGAGAAACGAAAAGGGTCAAGTTTTTAAAATGTATGTGGCATCATACATACGTAACATCATACTTTTCGCATTATCAATCCTACTCTGTATATAAAAATATTTAATACTCAACATTGCAATTTTCCAACAACATATAAAACATTCCAATCCAAGAAAGCTATTTTGAAAGTGAAGAAAATGGTGAATATTCTTTTACAAAATGCAAAATTTCCCCAACCCGATTAAGTCTATTGGTAATGAATCTTTGATTCCCCACTACTGTATTTCGACGAAAAACGAAATCTTCGCCAGAGCCGTTTATGAAAAAATCGCGGACAAACGTCAAAAAATTACATTTGAAGCTTATCTTGAAAGCACTGAGAGATATGAAAAAACGACTAAAGACAAAATTATTCCTCGGAAAAAATACAAAAAACTGCTAACTCATATTTTGCAGTTTCAAGGTTTTTGTTGCCAAGAATTGCAATTGCTAAATTTAAATTTGCAGTTTTATTGCATTTTTTCCGAGGAATAATTTTCGCCTTAAGTCATTATTTTTATAACTCTTATGGTTGTTGAGATAAGCTTAAAATCACAAATTTTTGGTGAAGATTTTGATTTCGTTGAAGTGTAGTAGTTGGGCACCCCAGATTCATAATCAAGAAAGACATTTGCAGTGTTCGCAGCTTGAGATTAAAGTTGGTTCTGCCGAGGCGTGCCTGTGCTTGAAACCTGTTCCAAACAATAAATACGTAATTTTCCTCTTAGATAGTTTGGCATTGATTCTTCAAACGTTCCTGCTTTTGTGCCGGTATATTTGCTATGTAATGACTCTTATCCCCAAATATGGAATATACAATATGTAGCCGTGTGTCATCACGTCTAGAATATGAAGAATAATTTTACGCCAACCGTACAGTTAAATTTGTTTCTGTATTATTTTTTATAAATTTATATGTATGTGTGTGTGTGTGTGCGGTACATTCGTTCATACTTTTACTTAAATACAATTCAATCCAGTCTGAATGAATGCGGTGTTAAAATGCAAAATTTTTTAACCCAAGGCCATTTAACAACGGTGGCTTTGCACTGATTATGACCAAATAAGTACTGGAATTTTCACACACACACACTCCACGGTTGGGAAATGTGGCACAATAGTGCCATTTTTGGCACTATTGAATGGTCAGTGGCACCATAAATAACAGTTTTGGCCCTTTTTCATTCTCTCCAAATATTGTCAAAATTTTTTTAAAATAAAAATATTCGTACTAAAATTTATTTATGTATTACAAACACGAAAAAATTATCAGTTGTTCCCCTTACAACAAAGTAAGTTTCTGTTTTCTTAAAATTAAGATTTTGAAGTGTTTAATTCCTGAGGGAAATTGATTAGTCCTACAGGAAAAATGGATCCTAAAAACCTATCCAATGACTTATTCAACGCGAACTGGTTCTAAGGCCAGTAAAAATGTGTCTGGTGCTAAGGCCAGTAAAAATGTGTCTGTGTCTGAAAGATCAGTTCGACAAAAGTCCTGGAACATGTCACAAGGTGTTAATTACTGACAGGTCCTTTTTGTACAAAAAAACACTCTATGCCCGGTCCTCGTCTGGTACTTTCAAAACCGTCATTTATAAAAAAAATAAGTAGTGTGTAAAAAGTACTAAAAAATAAAAAATATTGAAAAAAATAAAAATTGGCCCTTTTCAACCTATTTTGGCCCTTTTTAGCCTTCAACTTGGCACTAATTGAAAATTCTCAAATACCAACACTGACACACTCGTACGAATACATAGATGCGTTCACATCGTTTGCATGGATATGTGTAAAAGAGTATAAGTAATTATGTAAATGTAAGCGTTTTGCTAAAGAGAACAAATGATAATACATACATAAGTGGAAGGTAGTATGCACCACATATTAACCAAGGTAGAAAATTACGTTTGGTTTTACTTTGGCAAGGTTGGTAGTGGCGCGGTAAATGATTTGGATTGTCGTAAAACCACTGAGATATACCCATAATCATGGCCAAGAAGGTCTATAAAAAATGCCTTCGAATTTTGTACTCTTGCCCAAAATATTAAATCATGATAATGTTTTGCGGAAGAATTGGGTGTACTTGCCAAAGCAAAGTTTTTTTAGGAAAAAAAATGTTATATTACTTTGCTATTCCATGCAAAACGAATTGAAATATCAGTCGAAGACCTCATTAAAAAACCAAAAGAGCTGTACATTTCGTAAGTTAGTGCAAAAATAAGTGCAAAAAAGTGTTTTTACATTTTGGAGAGTATAAAAGATTCGGCACCAAAGAATATAACACTCTCACTTGTTTTATGTACATTTGATAAACAAATGGAAAATTTTTATGCGAAAAGCTTTTACTTGGTGAAAAAAAAAGTTTTGGTAAAAAAATGATTTTTTTTTCACGAAAAACAAAATTATGTTAAAAAAATTTAATAAACCCAAAATTTTTGGTGAAAAAAAGTTCATGATGAATTTTTTTGATGTAAAAAAAAATTGATGAAAAAAAAAATATGAAAAAAAAAATTTTTTGGTAAAAAAAAAAAATTTATGATAAAAAATTATCAAAAAAAATTGATAAAAAAAAATTGATTAAAAAAAATATGATCAAAAAAAAATTTATGAAAAAAAATTTTAATGAAAAAAAAAATTTGATGAAAAAAAATTTGATGAAAAAAAATTGATGAAAAAAGAAAATTTGATAAAAAAAAATGATAAAAAAAATTTATGAAAAAAAATTGATGAAAAAAAAAAATTTATAAAAAAAAACTGATGAAAAAAAAAGTTTGATGAAAAAAAAAAAAAAATTAAATGAAAAAAAAAAAAATTGTCAGCAAAAAAAAAAAAATATGAAAAAACATTTTTTTTTTGTTGAAAAATAATTATGTTATTTTTTATTCACCAGCTGGTGAAAAACGGTTTTATTCACCACGAGGTGAATTAATATCCAAGTTACAAACCCAAGTTATTAAAATTTTTGGTTTTAAGAAAATGAAAATAGTAATTCTTGTTTACTTTTTCGTTAATTGTTAGCTTATATAGTCAAACTGAGGTGGTGTCCTGCAACTTTTTTAAAATTAAACACCAGCCTAAAAACATTATCATGTTAAAAAAATTAAAAATTCAGTGGGCTATAAAAATAAGTTGAGACGTTACAGAGCAAAACCCATTGGGGGTTTTACTACTACACACAAGTACTTTCAAAATATCTTGGTTTGGTTGTGACCCTAAGAAAAGGCCCTTCAATTGTTTCACAGTGTAATTAGGAAAATAGGTTATGGGAAGGAGGAAGAAGGGAGTTGTGTTTGTAAATATTTGAATTTTTGTAAATTGTAGTTAACAGTGAAGACCGCTGCAGGAAGTAGTAACGCATAAACTGCTAAATTTGGGATCAATAGTGCCCAATCGTCTCTGACACTGACACGTATGCCGCCTATTTCTACACACAAAAAAAAAAACCTTGTAAAATTACAATAAAAACTTGTTATTTGTATTTTTTGCTAACTCCTATTTTACAAGAATTCCTTGTAATTTAACAATTTTTTTACCAATAATTTTGTAAATTTACAATTTTTTTTGACGCGATAAAACTTAGAAGGAGGTTTTGTGACTTAACTAGATTTGTTGCTACTTCCTATTTTACGAGAATTCTTAGTAAAAATTACGAGCTTTTTTGTAATTTTACAAGCTTTTTACTAATAAAATTGTTAATTTACAAATTTTTTGACGCAACAAGACTTACAAGGAATCCTCGTGAACTTACCAGATTTTTTTTTTTAAAAAAAAACCTTGAAAATTTTGTAAAATTACAAAAAAAAAACGTAAATATTGATCGACAAATAAAACTGTCAAATATTGGTAAAATGGTATTACGAGACTTTTTCTAGTAATTTGACAAGGTATTTTTTTTTGAGTGTAGATATTTAAAAAAGAACATTTTGCTCCATAGCTTAAGCTCACAAAAATTTTGTTAACGGTCAACTAGTTAATAAATGGTTGTAATTAAAAAAGAAAGAGTACTGGCAACACACGTTGATGACAGTAATTTTTAACAACTGCTTAACAGGTACTTTAATATTTTTTTTTTTCTGTCTGGGTATAAACTCGTATATAAAATTTAACATTAAAACTGAAATTCATTAACGTGTGTGTATGAACAAATACAAGAAGGAAAGTTTTAATACGGATTAAAACAAAAAATAAGGTCATATTGATCATGGAACCACAACATTTTTTCCATTGCAATGTTAAAGCCTTTTAATTTGTAAAGAATTGGTGAATAAATGGAACAAGAAACTTTTTAAAAGGTTTTTCACAAATTATTATTATTAACAAATTATTTTTTCATATAAATATAATTTCCATACTCATTTAAAGGTAATGTTGGATAGAAAAATTCATAGACATTTGAACAAGAAAGGGATTTCATGGAAAATTTACATAAAAAAATAATATTACAAAATCCATCTAAATTTTCTGAGAATTTAAAATACAAAGAAGTATGGTTAGTGTTTATAAAAAATCGACATTTTGGAAAACCGGTTTCTCGGTTAACCGAAAAGCTGATTTTTTTTCTCGGTTAAACCGGAATAAAAAAACAGGTTAACCGGTTTTTTTTTTCTTTAACTGAAAAAACCAAAAAAATACTTGAAAATAACCTACTTTTATTAAATAATAATGGGCCATAAAAAAATGTAAACACGTGGCCAAAATCCTTTAGGGGTTTTAGTCTATTATTAGGGTATTCATGACTAGAATTCCTGAACGCACATTTTCGTTTTTGAAATGAAATGTTCGCATTTGCTCTAAGGTTGGGTTGGTTCCTACCCGAGTAAAAATAATTTAATATGATCATACATACTTTTATATAGTCATATTATTTTATATATGATCATGTGGTACACTATGTATTGCGAGATAAATTTATATAATAAATTTTGATGTGCGATTTTTTAAAATTTCACCATATTAAACTATATGTTATAACATCGGGTCCCATGCATCATTCCAAATTTCTAAGTGTTTTATATAAAATTTTATATTCCTCCATTATTTTTGAATTTTTCTAAGGTTTTTCCAAGAACATATTTTTATTGCCATTCTTTTATTTTTCTAAGTTTTTTATTTTTCTAAGTTTTTTCCAATCACAATTTTTTTATCATGAATATTTTCCAAGTGTTTTATATAAAATTTTCTAAGTTTTTTTCAAGCACAACTTATTTTTATTATTTTAGTTTTTCGACTTCATATTAAAAACTAAAAAAAAAAAAAAAAAATCCAATTTATAAAGTTGAATAAATTAAAATATAATTGGATATAATTTTATTTCATTGGATTAAACCAAAACTTTTATCAAAGTCGATATAAAGTTCCCACCAAAAACTACTGCTTCGCCGTAAGCAGGTTTGTAAGGGAATGTTGAGTTGACATTCCCTTACAAACCTGCTTATGTATGGCATGATATTTGGTCGCAATGTCCCACTTTAGAGCTTTTCATCCGAGCGCTTATTTCAGCGCAATAAAAATGTAATGAAATCATTCCTTCTTAGAAGCTTACTAGGTGCATTTTTGTAAGCATATTGGATGCTCAGAAATCATTGCTACAATAAAGCACAAAAATAATGTGTTATGAAGGAAGTGCTCCTCGTAGACACATAAATAACACTACAGTTTTAATGTCTGAATAGTGTGTAGTCGAAACTTTTGTTTTCACTTTTGCACATGCGTACACGTCCGTTCACAAAAACACAAAATATCAACTGAATTAAAATTGTATTTTTTTATTGCGTCATCCAAATTTTCGTTTTGCTGTTTGATGCTCGTAAGTCGTCGTATAATTCATAGTTTTTTCTCTCTGCCTTACGGTAGTGCATACTAGATGCACTACTGTAAGCGAATGTATTTAAAAATGTCTGTTTACATTCGTAATTTATCAAAAAACTTATATTTCTATCTCTGCCTTACAGTAGTGCATCTAGTATGCACTACTGTAAGGCAGAAATATCTATGTGCTGAAGACGAATCGCTTGTGTATGTCAGAAAAATTATAAACTGCTACCACAATCTCGATTATTTTTTGCTGGGTTATATAAACTGATTATTATTAGATAATATTCGATCAGATCTTGTGAAACCATTTTTCGTATAAGATCATATATCATTATACCCTCCAACCACAGTATGGGGGTATACTCACTTTGTCATTCCATTTGTAACGCATCAAAATATCGGTCGGGGACCCCATAATGTATACATATTATTGATGTCCGTCTGTCCGTCCGTCTGTCTGTAGATAACAAAATGCAGTCCAAAATAAAACAGCTAACCTCCTGAAGTTTGGCACAAATGTCTCATGTTCATAGGCAGGTTAAGTTCGTGAATGAGCAAAATCGGACCAGGGGGAAAAAAGTTCCCCCTTGAAGAACTAAACCAACCTCTGAAAAAATACACTATTTTTATACCCTCCAACCACAGTATGGGGGTATACTCACTTTGTCATTCCGTGTGTAACTCATCGAAATATCGGTCTAGGACCCCATAAAGTATATATATTATTGATCAGTGATCCATTCTAAGACATTCTAGCGATGTCCGTCTGTCTGTCCGTCCGTCCGTCCGTCCGTCTGTGGAAGACACGATACAGTCCAAAGTAAAAGCGCTAGACTCCTGAAATTTGGCACGAAGATGTCTCATGGTATTGGGCTGGTTAAGTTCGAACATGGGCAAAATCGGTTCAGGGGGAAAAAAGTTCCCCTCTTAAGAACTAAAAAAAACTCTAAAAGAAGCCATTTTTTAAAGGTTTTTTGTACTTTTGCTTAGCAAACGAAACATTGTTATGTCAAAAGAAGTTCATAGTCTTGCAGTTGGATCCAGGGAGGTTGTGTCCAACCAACTTTACTATAAAAGATTCGGCACAGCCGAATTTAACACTCTCACTTGTTATATGTTTTTTTGTATTTTTGTTTAATAAATGAAACATTTGGTATATTTATCGCGATGGGAAGGTGCTCTCAAAGCCCCCACTGACACCCATTACCCCCCCCCCCTCCAAAAAAAAACGCCCCTGACAATTTTTTTTAAATTTTTTTTTTTTACATTTTGGAGGGTATAAAAGATTCGGCACAGCCGAATTTAACACTCTCACTTGTTGTTTTTTACTCGGGTAAATACATACAGCTATTTTTCGTAAAAAAGTGTTGCCAATTCAATTTTCATTGGTTTCATGAACAGGCAAATAGTTTTTTTACGCATTTTTGAAGACATAAAATCCGTACATTTTTAATGTAACATGCCATAAAAGTTGATAACTTTGCCTTAAACATTTTGTCAAATCAAAAGCCTCAGAATCCAAAGGTTTAAAATATAATGCCACCCTTATATGCATGTATGTAGGCAGTAGATATTGCTTTAAATAAAATTAATGCCTTTGCTCGTTACTGACCATTGGAATTTTAATGAAAATTCTTAATTACAATTTAAATTGTAAGCCACTGCGTTTATAAATCGTCCTTAACACAAACACACAAGCTATCAAGCACATAAATTGGACATCAGACAAACAGGAAAAGTGAGAGTCAGAATGAAAAATAAACGAAATGACAAACTGCATAAGTATTTATTTATTATGGACTTATGTATTTTATAAAATTTTCAATCTCATCAATTAATAAATATTAAATTTATTTAAGCAATAGGCTGATGTTAAACATATTAAAGGCTGTCCCTTAATTGCCTGAATTTAAAGTCTATCATTTTAAATGCTGTAAAAACCAAAAAATACTTTAAACAAATTTAAAAATTTGTTATAATTTTTCTTTTAAATAAACGAATTTGATTTGCACTTAGGAGGTTTTTGAGGGGGTCGCTGAATTTGAAATTTCAAATGTCCGGCATTCTGAGCTACATCTAGCTTTGATGGAGTGTCCCCAGACTCGGATTATCCTTAAGGCAAAGTAGGCAACTGCTTAGGGGTCACATTAGGGTTTCCAATCGGTATGTTTTTTCTGATCCCGGTATTTTCGGAATATTTTAAATCCCGAAATTCGCGGAAATTCAGCGGATGTTAAAACGAATTGTTGATGGCCACCGATACTGGTGGACGCTTCTGACCAACTGCTGACATGTCATTGGGGACAATTTGAATGATTGTATGAAGATGTCAGCAATTTCATAAAGGCGAGGTGAGTCAGCAGTATGTCAGCGTTGATTTTATTTTGCCAACTGGGTAAGTATAAAACCAAAAAGGTTTTAATTTAAGCCCAGGTTCTCTTTATAGGAGTGTCTACTTTAAAAATAATTTTATTGGATTCGAATAAAAAAAAAAAAAATATGAATAAAATTTCGGTTTTGAGGGTTTGGTACACAAAAAATAAAAATGCCTATACCTCCAGAAGGCGATTTGAAACAACTTTTCTGATGAGAGATCCAAAATACTTTAGAAAATGTATTCAGCATGTCTGTGCAAAAACCGTGTAGAGTAGTGAAATTAATAAAATTTTTGTTCTCCGGTTTCAACCAGTCTCAACGTCAAATGCAATTTTGGGGTGGAGCGTAACCCTTTGACATAAAATGAATATGTGAAAATTTTAAATTATAGATTATTATCTAAATCTATAATTTAATATATGAATATTTCTAAAATCCACATAATGCGTTCTAAGGAACACTCTAACTTACAACAATGTGAAATATTTAAATCAATTTATTATATTAACACTATTTTGAACATTGTCGAGATTGCTGTACTATTGTAATTGTCACTGATTTACGACATTAATTTAATATTGTAAGTGCTTATACATAAATATAGTAAATCGCGGTAATAAAACAGATTATAGGATAAAAAAATATATTAAAATCGTTAACGATACACAGTAAAATCATGCAATTAAAGACATGAATGGCACCAACTATCTACCTTACAGTCAAATTTGTAATTAAAGCATTTTTGGACTTTTATTTTGACCGGACATGGAGTAGAAAATCAGTTGTTTTGAAATTTTTATAAGAATACTTAAAACCTTTTGAGCCCTTATATCGTAATCAGTATAATTTTTACTGAATTTCGTGGTACTACACCAATTACAGATGTAATTCGTAAAAGATCAATTGTAATTCGAAGACTTTACTTGTTATTCGAAGATTACATTTGTAATTCGAAGATTCCACTTGTAATTCGAAGATTCCATTTGTAATTCGAAAATTGTATTTGTAATTCGAAGATTCCAATTGTAGTTCGAATATTCCAATTGTAATTCGTAAAAGATCAATTGCAATTCGTACCACGCCCCCTTTATGCCCACTTTTTATACCCTACACCACACTGTGGTACAGGGTATAATGAGTTTGCGCTGATGTTTGTTACTACCCGAAATATTGGTCCTAGACCCACTTTTAAGTATACCGATCGGCTTAGAATCACTTTTTGAGTCGATTTAGCGATGTCCGTCCCTCCGTCCGTCCGCCCGTCCGTCCGTCTGTCCATGTAAACGGTGTAAACACGATACAGGTCGCAATTCTTAATCAATTGACTTGAAATTTGAAACTTAAGCCTCTTTTGGCCCAAGGACGAAGCCTATTGAAATTGGAAAAAATCGGTCCATATTTAGACCTAGCCCCCATACAAAGGTCCTCTTTAGTTTTGGCTCAAATGACTCTAATAGACGCATTTTAACAGGTATCTATTCGAAAATTGGCAGGTAATCATGTTTTATCAACACAAATCACCATTCCAAATTTTAAAGAAATCGAACCAGTTCTTATTGTAGCCCCCATACAAACCACCTTCCCGATTTTTACATAAATCTCTCAAATTTCATGAAAATAGAAAATATTTAATTAAAATTCTGTTTGTGTATGTTAAACGCGTACTTTAATAACCTTATCAAATCTGATTATCATCGGACCATTTTTGGACTTAGGTCCCATGTGGAAATTTCGCCCGATATTCAGTTGAAGTGATTTATTGTCAACAAAAAGAAGCCTATTCCACTCAAATTTGATTAGTGAGTGCTTTTTACACGTATTAAAGATTTGACAAAATATAGATCTAATCAGTCCATGTTTGAAGTTGGGACCCATTTTCCGGGAAACTCTGGTGTAGGGTATTTTATGGTCGGTCTTGACCGACTATAATTTTCTTACTTGTTTTTCGATATATTTAAAATCGCAGAACGCCCGGACTGAATTGATTCTTTATATAAATAAGAATCAAATGTCGTTCATTGGTAACCGCATCACTTGAGAACGGGTGAACCGATTTTTGGTAATTTTTTTAACATGATAATGTTTTTAGCCTGGTGTCTAATTTAAAAAAAGTTGCAGGCCGCCACCTCAGTTTGACTATATAAGATAACAATTAACGAAAAAAAAAAAACAAGAATTACTATTTTCATTTTCTTAAAATCAAAAATTTTAATAACTTGGGCTTGTAACTTGGATAATAATTCACCTCGCGGTGAATAAACCCGTTTTTCACCAGCTGGTGAATAAAAAGTAACATAATTATTTTTCAAAAAAAAAAATATTTTTTTTTCATCAATTTTTTTTTTGCATCAAATTTTTTTTTTTATCAAATGTTTTTTTTTTTTGATCAATTTTTTTTTTCATCAAATTTTTTTTTTCATAATTTTTTTTTTTTTTTTATCAATTTTTTTTTTCATAAATTTTTTTTTCCATTAATTTTTTTTTTTCATTAAACTTTTTTTTTCATCAAACTTTTTTTTTATCCGGTTTTTTTTTCAAATTTTTTTTTCATCAATTTTTTTTTCATCAAATTTGTTTTTTTTTTCATCAAATTTTTTTTTTATCTAAAATTTATTTTCATCAAATTTTTTTTTTTTTTTCATCAATTTTTTTTTTCATCAATTTTTTTTTCATCAATTTTTTTTTCATTAATTTTTTTTTCATCAAAATTTTTTTTCATAAATTTTTTTTTATCATATTTTTTTTATCAATTTTTTTTCATCAAATTTTTTTATCAATTTTTTATTATCAATTTTTTCTCACCAAAATTTTTTTTTTCATATTTTTTTTTCATCAATTTTTTTTACATCAAAAAATTTTTCTTTTCATCAAAAAAATTAATCAAAAACTTTTTTTCATCAAAATTTTTTTTCACCAAAAATTTTGGGTTCATTAAATTTTTTTAACATAATGTTGTTTTTCGTGAAATTTTTTTTTTTATCAAAACTACTTTTTCACCAAGTCTAAGCTTTTCTCATTAAAATTTTGCATTTGTTTATCAAATGTACATAAAACAAGTGAGAGTGTTATATTCTTTATACTCTCCAAAATGTAAAAACACTTTTTTGCACTCACTTAAGATTTTTGATTTTTTAATGGGGTCCTCGACTGATATTTTAATTCGTTTTGCATGGAATAGCAAAGTAATACAACATTATTTTTTCTAAAAAAAACTTTGCTTTGGCAAGTACACCCAAATCTTCCGCAAAACATTATCATGATTTAATGTTTTGGGCAGGAGTACAAAATTCGCAGGCATTTTTTAATGTTCTATACGTTATACTTTTTTAATGTTCTATACACAGAAAAAATTTTAAACGAATATCAATCAACAAAAGCGCGGAGTCAATCAATTTTTTGATTGAAATTCCTCCAATTAAAAAAAAAATTGTGGTGATTGATTGAAAATTTTTTCAATCAAACATTTTTTCGATTTTGATGAAAATTTTGATCACTTTTTTATTTAAAGTCAATCAAAATAATGATTGATTTAACAAATGATTTGTAATCTTATGACAAAATTATCAAAAAATTCATCTTTTCAAATAAATTAAAGCAAAAAAAAATCTGCTATGTTGGAAATTTTGTAACAAAAATTTTAATCAAACCATTGATTTACTCATTTGAATTTTGTTGATCGATACATTTAATTGAAAATGTTTAGCCACTAATTTTTTGTGTGTACGTTATACACGTTTTAAGGAAAGAAAATTTGACTATGCCCACTTTTACCACCACTTTTTAGATTTATCCAAAAAGTAGAACGGCTGGACCGATTTGGCTATTTTTGTTAAATGTTCGTCATGGTTCAACTTAGGTTTTACGGAGGAAAAATTGCCTCACTTTAGTGCCCACTTTTTTCCTGGAAAAACCCATAAAAAATGTAATTTTACATCTTTTTGCATTATACACTTATACCCCGGGGGCTATAAAATTTTGTTTTTTTTTCGGCCCACCACCTTTTGTGGGCGTGGACTTAAAAAATTAATAAAAGTTATGAGAAAATGGTATTACTAAAGTCCAAAAAGCATAATAAATAATTAAGTAAACATATATCGCGAGGGGGAAGGCATCCCCCACCACCCCCCTCAGAGCCCCCCAAAAAAGACTCTGAATTTTTTGATTAATGATTCTGTAGTTAAACTTCAAATTTTTTTAGGCAGAATTTTTGAACAATTTTATTTCATGTTAAAAAAATTAAAATCAGTAATAAGGTGTTTTACACATTGTGAAGGATACTCAAGGATTCGGCCGATTCGAATTTAATCTTATACATGTTTTTACCATTGTGGAACAAAAACATATTTTTTTTGGCTGCCTAAATGTTACAAAAAAAATAATCTTGTTTTATTTAAGAAAGTGTTTTGTCATTGTGTTAAATTAATATTTGTACTTAAATTGCAATTGTTGTTTGAAACATTTGCAGCAACACCAAAAGCGACATTTTTTTCATTCGTGATACCAAAAAACTAAATAAGAAAGAAAGAACGATCTTTCCTAATGGCTGCAATTTCTTTGTGGAGACTTTGTTTGTTTAACAAAAAAAAAAAACGAAAGAATAAAAAATTGAAACACTTTTCAATGAATATACAAAACTCGACTACGTGAACATTTTGTTGTCGCTGGCTGGCATCTTTTCAATTGTACATTTTAAAGTGTTTCGCTTAAAAATGTGTTATTTTTCAATTTTACATCGTGACTCAACGTGAGTGAAATTGCATTGTTGCAAAAGAAAAATATGAAATTACATTCAGTTAGTTTTTGTGTTACAATGTACAAACAACCAAAAAATAAACAAACAACATAGTTTAAATGAAATTTTAAAAAATTTCATGGCCCACAATGAAAATTTTGTCGTATACAAATAAGAAATACTTAAGTACAAACAACTAACTATATTTTATTCTTAACATTTATATTTTCATTTCCGTTTTCCGGTTGTTTTTTTTTTATTTTTTTTCATGATTATATTTACGTAAGGCGAGTGCAAAAGTTGGCTGCTTCTGGCTGCTCTTAAAAGAGTGTGCTTACAAATTGTCGCATTTTCACAAAAGTAAATACATTTTTCATTTTGTAGTATTTTCACAAACTAAATTGTTAATTTTGTTGCAAAAATGAGAAGAATAAGAAAATTTATGTTTTCATTATTTTGTATTTGTATCATAAATAAGTAAAAGTTTTTTTTTTGTTTTTTATAGTGAAAATTTTAAGAACACTTTTAATTTTATGACATTTTTAAAAACAAAAGAAAATCCTTAAGCAAATCAACATGAAAATGTATTGACTTTAAAGGTATTTTTTTTCAAAATATTATGATTTTTCATTTCTTAATGGGTTATATACTACTTAGGTAAACTTTTGAAATAAACTACAATCCATTTTGAGTGTATATTTTCATACACATATTTTTCTTCATTTCTTTCAACATAAATAGTGGGGTGGTGCGTATTCCAACAAAGTGGTCAGACCGACTATTAATAGTGCGGAAAAGTTGGTACAAGATAACACAAGCACCAAAATAATCAAAATCAGTTTTTAAAAAAATATACATAATTTAAAAAATATGCACTCAAAAAATTATGTCATTAACTGTTTGTAGTTTATTTAAAAAGTTTTACGTTTAGTCGATTTTAAAAGAAAAAACATTTGTTTGATGTTCAGTTTTTATTAATGACTACTTCTGTCCTTTGTTTCAAAAATAACATACTAAAAAATAAAGACTTTCATTAACATTTAATTTTTAAAGTCATTTATTTTTGTTCTGTAAGTAAAAACTACTGATTATTCTTTAAATTTTTAATGATTTGTGCAAGTATTTTTTTTTTTTAATTGTTGGTATTTTTTAATGAGATATCATTAGTTTTTACCTACACAGGTTATTTTTTTGTAGAAAAAAATTCCAAAAATTATTTATTGAAATATAAAAACATGTTTCTATCAAGAGAGTTTGGCACGATGTACAGTGGTTCCAAGTCCAAATCTAGCTGGACAAAATTATTTTATCACAGTTTTATATGTTTTTGGGGTCGCTGAGTTCAAAAAACATACAGTCGAATCCGGTTATAACGCACTCCGAGGGACCAGTAAAAATAGTTCGTTACAAACGAAGTTCGCTATATGCGGGGTATGTTTTTTATCAACCTAGTTTTATTTCCAAAAAAGTAGATCCAATTTTGCTTTATTTGATGCTTTTTTCGTAAATAAACTACTTATTGAGGAGAAAACATTAAAAATATAAATACATTTTTATCAAAATAGTAATAAAAACCAAAAATTGTCACCCTTTTGTGAGTTTTATAAACATGATTGCCTCACATTAAAAACTATTTATGGGAGTTCGTTATAAAAAGGTAAATACACATTAAATTGTATTCGCGGGACCATAAAAAGCAGTTCGTTTTAACCAGGGTTGGCAACCGAAACGAATAACGGTATCGGTAACGGTATTGGTATTACATATTTTTTATATCGGTAACGGTAAAGGTAACGGTATTTTCGATTATTTCGGCAACGGTGAACCGTTACCGAAACATCAATACCGGTACGTACCGGTATTATAAATATAATTTTACCAAGTCACAAATTTGCTAAAAACGCGTAAAAAAATAAAAAATGTGTTTAAAAAAATTTAAAAAACTGCTAAATTCTGTATATTTTCTATACATAATTATATTTGTACTAGAATTAAATTCTATGAATTAACTCAGAATTAAATTAAAAAATTCACGGAATATTGTAATTCAACAGATACGAACTCATGATCGTAGAGACACCTTTGTACAACAAGCAAAAAAATATGTATTTTGAGTAATATGAGAGATCTGCATTTTAAGCCATGACCACGCGTGATTTGCTAAATGTATGTCTGGTTAATCTAGGTAGAATCTGCAGAAAAAACCGTCAGGAATGCAGAAAAATCTGCTGATTTCAAATAAACAGCGTGAATATCGAAATTGAGTGGTACGTTGATAAAAAAAATCGGCAGGATAAAAAAAACTTGGCAAGGATGTTTCAGGGGATGTTTTTTTTAAGGGGTAGGGCGGCTGGTGTCGGAGACACACCTAATCAGCTGATTTTTTTTAACATTTGAATAATGTTTAGTTTTAATCGTTTAAATTTGAATTAAAAAAATTTTAAAACTTTCTTAAAAAAATGTCAACAAAAATTTTTTTGCAAAATTGCAAAATAATCTGCTGAAATTTGAACAAAAATAAATAATCATAATAAATTCAACAAACAGAGTCTGTAAAAATATAGAAAAAAATTGTTATTCTCTAAAAGACAGAATTTAAGTAAAATATCCATTTTAAAATCAGCTAAATTTCTAATTCAAACTAAAAGTTGTTTTACAGATTTTTCGACCGATTTTTTCTTCTGAGTGTACTAGTAGGGCTCATTATGTATTTAACTCCATAAAACAATCTCTCCACGCATAGCTGCATGGATGACACCGCCAGAAACACTTTAGCGATTTGCCACAGTTTCAGGATTGTCTCTTCCCACTGGAGAATGTTTACAATTCGTGGCACTCACATTTCTCTTTGGAACATTTTAAGTGAATTGCGAATGTGATCTTTGGTTAGACCGATTTCCACATTTACTTTGCCAAAATTTTGTTTATTGCGAATGTGGTCATTGGTGGGACCGACATCCTCATTGGCTTTGTCCAAATAACAATACGATTGGCAATAAACATTTTTTTTTTTAATTTACGTATATTAAAAATATTTTACTGTTTTTAATACAGAAAAAATAAGTAATATTAAGACAACCGAAACAAAACCGATATAATACCGGTAAATATCCGAATAAAGGTAACGGTTTTTTATCGGTAACGGTATTTAAAAATTTTTATTTCGGTATTGGTAACGGTAACGGTAGTCAATATCAAAGGGTTTTTAATCGGTAACGGTATTGAAAGGGTAACGGTAGCCAACACTGGTTTTAACCGAGGATTCGTTATAACTGAGTTCGTTATAAAATAAGTATTTTGTGTGAAAATTGATGCCAAAACGTCGGGACTTTAGAATTAGTTCGTTATAACCGAGAATTCGTTATAACCGAGTTCGTTATAACCGAGTTTGACTGTATTTAAATTTTTCGAAGTCGATTACACTAATCGACAACTTTTTATTTTTTTTCTAATTTCAGTAATTCATTAATGACAAAAATGATTTATATGCAGAACAGAAATATGAAATGCAAAAACTTATTTTTTGAAAGTTTTGTAATCTCTAAAAAAAAAAAAATTTTTTGTCGAGAAGTGTAACTGAAAAAAAAAAATTGCTGCGGTGTTAAAAAGAAAACACAGAAAAACAAAATTTGGTAATTAAGGAGGTATTTAAAACCTATTAAAAGTTATCAAAAACTTACAAAAATTCGGTACTTTATTTAGAAAAAAAATTTTAGGCGAAAACCTATTTTCATAAAAACTGTGATTAATTTTAAACCTGTAAAAACCTGCAAGAAATGTCTGCATGACAACGTTCAGTAATAAATTACCTATAAGTTGTATGTAGTAATTCGACATGATATGCCTGGATTCGGTTTTGGCAAGCTGCGGAAGTTTCATAAGTCCTCAAAAATATCGTTATTATTGACCATACTTCAAAGTACAAAAAATGTTAGAAAAAGATCGATAATAAATTTCATATTAATGTCCAGAATAAGTATAAATCTGTAGCTTTATTGTACCTAAACCGTTTTGAAACCATTGATGTAACATGGATAATATGATGTTATTAGTTGAACACTTATATATAAAGTACTGCTCAAAATTATAGCGCACTTTAAATTATTTTTTACAACTTATTGTTTCTATTCAAAATATTAAAAAAATGTCAAGTTTTTTTGTGTCAATTAAACCTTTTTATTCAAATTTATTTAATTTAAGTCACAATTTAGTTTTAAATAACACAATAAAAATATCAGAGGTGGTTTTATAAAAAAAAGTCTTAAATAGACTGTTCATAATTATAGCGCACTAAAATAAAATTAATTCATTAAATAAAAAGTTGATCAAAATTTAAACACAGCCTGATGAAAAACTTGTTCCTTTAGCTTTTAAAAATACATTAAATCCTATTTGAAATCGATTTGACCGATTTGGAGCAGTCATTTATGGTTGCTTTCGACTAGATATCCTTCAAAGCGCTGATCAATTCATTTTTATAGTTATTTCGTAGATTTAAGGCCCACTATCGGTAGTAGACCCAATGTTTTCAATTGGGTTAATGTCTGGTGACTATTTTAATATCATTTGGCCAATATAATTGGGGAAAATTGTTGTTTCCGAACCAGTCCATCGAGAATTTCGCCTTATGACAGGGGGCATTATCCCTTTAAATGCAGGCCTGGGTCGATTCAGACCCAAATATTTGATCAAAATATGAAGAAAATACACAGAAAATAATATCGTAATTTTTTTTTTAATTAAAAATGGATTTGATATTAAATTTAACTTCAATTAAACATTTTAATTGATTCAATTAATGTTTTAATTGAATTCTTAACTTTACTGAAAACAAAAATAAAATAAACAAACGAAACCGGTTTTGTATGCATTAGTGTTAGTAGCCAGTAGCCAATGAAAAAATAAAAATGCAAAAAACAACAAAAAAAACTTTTGAACTATTGTTTTGTATATTTCTGTGGTAGCAACCACCAAAAAAATTTAGTTTCATTGTTTTCTTTAAGGCGAGTGGTCGTTGCGGATAATGTGTTTTGCTAATGAAATATGTACAGTTGAAACAAAAAAAATAATATGAGGCATTTGCCTTGTGTTTTGCACATTGAAATATAATACATTTTTTTTGTTTCAACTTTACTAAAGCGACAAAAATGCATGCAATAACAAGATTTAAAAATAATAATGTAATTTTAAGTAGTTATTGATATTTTAAAATACTACTATAATGTTTCTATGCAAAACTATACCAACTTTTTATATTTAATAAAGAAAAAAAATTCTTAATAATATAAAACAATAAAATTCTATGTTTATTTATTTTAGGGCATTTTTTGAAGTTTAACTTTTTAAATTAAATTGAGTTTGGTCTTTTTTCAATTAAACATTTTATGTGAATCAATAGATCTATATTATTGATTTTCAATTTTATATTAATTTTTTTTTAGTTTATTTAATTACAATTTTAATTGGTTTTCCATTTTATTTTCAATTAAAACTTTAATTAATTCAATTAACAATTTAATTAAGTTTTAAAACTATTTTCAAACAAAATGAGTAATTAATATGCGCATTTTCGTGATACGTCCGAAATCAATTAATTTTTTAATTGAATCAACGAATTTCGTAATTGAATTTCATTTTAATTTTTTTCTGTGTACTTCAGAAATTGAATCGATATATCTTCTAGCAGTTGAAAGTCCTTCTTAAAAGAGTAATAAGCCGGTACCATGGGCTGTAAAACATTTGCATACCCTAACAGAACCAATACCACGTTGTGTGCTTGGCTGGCACCATTATGATTTATCCTTATCTTGCATTGTACATTGAAAAAATTAAAAAAGATCAACTAATAAATTATTTTTCATCAATAAATTATTATAATGAAGTAATAAGTGGTTAAAATCCATCATTTGTTCGATGTACAATGCCGGATAAGGATCAATAATAATGGTTCCAGCCAAGCGCACAACGTGGTGATGGTTCTGTTAGCGTATGCAAACTTTTTACAGCCCATGGTACCGGCTTATTACTCTTTTAAGAAGGGCTTTCAACTGCTAGAAGATATATCGATTAAATTTCTGAAGAATTTTCTTCATATTTTGATCAAATATTTGGGTCTGAATCGACCCAGGCCTGCATTCAAAATGATAAGGCCCCCTGTCATAATGCGAAATTCTCGATGGACTGGTTCGGAAACAACAATTTTCCCCAATTATATTGGCCAAATGATATTAAAATAGTCACCAGACATTAACCCAATTGAAAACATTGGGTCTACTACCGATAGTGGCCCTTAAATCTACCAAATAACTATAAAAATGAATTGATCAGCGCTTTGAAGGATATCTAGTCGAAAGCAACCATAAATGACTGCTCCAAATCGGTCAAATCGATTTCAAATAGGATTAAATGTATTTTTAAAAGCTAAAGGAACAAATTTTTCATCAGGCTGTGTTTAAATTTTGATCAACTTTTCATTTAATGAATTAATTTTTTTAGTGCGCTATAATTATGAACAGTCTATTTAAGACTTTTTTTTTATAAAACCACCTCTGATATTTTTATTGTGTTATTTAAAACTGAATTGTGACTTAAATTAAATAAATTTGAATAAAAATGTTTAATTGACACAAAAAAACTTGACATTTTTTTAATATTTTGAATAGAAACAATAAGTTGTAAAAAATAATTTAAAGTGCGCTATAATTTTGAGCAGTACTTTATATATTTTTTTTTAATTATTGGATACCAAAAATGTTATTTCATTTGCATATTTAACAAAGTTAAAGACCTAATTCCAAAAGATGGTTATTAGTTTCATCAGAACACACCCATAGCTTGCCCCTAGCACCATTAATTTCCAATTTTAAGGACACTAATTTTTGGAATTTTGTCCAGCTAGATTTTGATTTGGAACCAATGTGCGATGGGTTGAGTATCTGGCCAGAATGTAGTTGATTGCGGGATCGATTCTGCAAAATTTAATTAAAAATTTTTAAAAATATATGTATTTCAATAGAAAATTTTAAAAAATAATCTACGAAATCATTAATTTTTAATGTTTTCGTAGGTTATTTTTTTGGAATTTGTTGGGGGAAAAAAAAACAGAACTATCATTAATTTTTAATGTTTTCGTAGGTTATTTTTTCGAATTTGTTGGTAAAAAAGAATGAAAAAAATGCCTGCGAATTTTTTACTCTTGCCCAAAACATTAAATCATGATAATGTTTTGTGGAGATTTGGGTGTACTTGCCAAGGCAAAGTTTTTTTTTAGAAAAAAACTTTGCCTTTTTTTGCTATTCCATGCAAAACGAATTGAAATATAAGTTGAGGACCCCATTAAAAAAACAAAAGAGCTGTACATTTCGTAAGTGAGGGCAAAAATAAGTGCAAAAAAGTATTTTTACATTTTGGAGAGTATAAAATATTCGGCACCAAGAAATATACCACTCTCACTTGTTTTATGTACATTTGATAAACAAATTGAAAATTTTTATGCGAAAAGCTTAGACTTGTTGAAAAAGTAGGTTTGGTAAAATAAATGATTTTTTTCACGAAAAACAAAATTATGTTAAAAAAATTTTTATGAAATTTAATGAACCCAAAATTTTTTGTGAAAAAAAATTTTGATGAAAAAAAGTTTTTGATGAAAATAAAAATTTTTTGATGTAAAAAAAAAAATTGATGAAAAAAAATATGAAAAAAAAATTTTTGGTGAGAAAAAAATTGATAATAAAAAATTTAATAAAAAAATGTTGATGAAAAAAAAATTTTAATGAAAATAAAATAAATGAAAAAAAAAATAATGAAAAAAATTGATAAAAAAAACGAGTAAGAGTGTAAAATTCGGCTGTGCCGAATCTTTTATACCCTCCAACAGGTTTAAAATAAAAATAAATCGCAGGGGCGTCTTTTTTTGGTGGGGGGGGGGTTCGGTGGAGTTTGTGGGGGACACCTGTACCCCCGCTACATATGTTTAAAAATTATTTGTTTATGATATTTACGCTTAAATAATAAATTTTTATCGTTATTTTTAATTAATTTCTATAACCACGCCCCCAAAGTGGGCAGCCGGAAAAAAAAAACAATTTTCTAACCCCCTTGGCCCAAGCGCAGGTCTATACACATAACATGGCATACAAATGTTACATTTGTTAGGCAAAAATTAAAAATATCGTAATTTTCAGGGATCGTTTTAGTTCTTCAAGGGGGAACTTTTTTCCCCTGGTTCGATTTTGCCCATCTTCGAACTTAACCTTACCAGTAACATAAGAGATATTCTTGCCCAATTTCAGGGGTCTAGCTCCTTTGGTTTGGACTGCCTCGTTATTTCTACAGACGGACGGACGGACATCGCTAGAATGTCTTAGATTCTATCATGGATCAATATTATATATACTTTGTGGGGTCCCCGACCGATATTTCGATGTGTTACACATAGAATGACAAAGTGAGTATACCCCCATACTGTTGTTGGAGGGTATAAAAAAAATATGATGAAAAAAAAAATTTGATGAAAAAAAAATTGATGAAAAAAAAAATTTTATGAAAAAAAAAAAAATGATAAAAAAAAAATGATGAAAAAAAAAGTTTTTTCATTATGAAAAAAAAAATTTGATGAAAAAAAAGTTTGATGAAAAAAAAAAAAAATTGATGGGGGAAAAAATTGATGAAAAAAAAACTTGATAAACAAAAAAATTTGATGAAAAAAAAAATTGATAAAAAATAAAAGATGAAAAAAAAAAAAATTAATGAAAAAAAAATTTGATGAAAAAAAATTTGATAAAAAAAAAAAATTTGATGAAAACAAAAATTTTATGAAAAAAAATTTGATGAAAAAAAATATTGATGAAAAAAAAAAAAAATTATGAAAAAAAAAATTTGATGGAAAAAAATTGATGAAAAAAAAAATTATGAATAAAAATTTGATAAAAAATTTTTTTTTTTGTTGAAAAAAAATTATGTTACTTTTTATTCACCAGATGGTTTCTTTTTCGTTAATTGTTAGCTTATATAGTCAAACTGAGGTGGCGTCCTGCAACTTTTTTAAAATTTGACACCAGCCTAAAAACATTATCATGTTAAAAATATTTTATAAAATTTAATCCTCTAAAACTTTGAAGTCCTTTTAAAAGGAAACATGTTCACGAAAAGAAAAACTCTAAATGCAGTTTTACTACATTTAGTCTCTAGTTTCAAACAAACTGGTTAATAAGTAGTTCGTGTTTAAGGACTTTTTTTAATTTTTGTACGGCGGTGTTTTATATAAAACATCATATAAGCGCTTTAAGAAGACTTTTAAGCGATAGCACAAAAGTGAGCGCACTTAAGCGAATAATGCGTTTATGCGGAAAAGTTAAAACATGAAAACGGTATTTTTGTGTTATTAATATAGAGTGACTGTTACTAATATTCGGTTTTTTATTTAAGTACCAAAAAGTCGACAAAACATATTGTAAAATAAAAAAAAAACGGAGCTATTATAATTTTTTTTTTGTTAAATTATGTCTATTTCTTCAAAAACCGCAATTTTGACCCGCTATGCGCGAACAAAAGATATGAACTGATTTTGATAATTTTGGTTTTAAAATACTTGTACAGTCAAACTCTGTTATAACGAACTCGACTAAACGAGTTCTCGGTTATAATGTACTTATTCTAAAGTCGCGACGTTTTGGCTCCAATTTTCACACAAAATACTTTTTTTATAACGAACTCGGTTACAACAAATCCTCGGTTAAAACGAACTGTTTATGGTGATCCCTCGAATACAATTTCATGTGTATTTACCTTTTTAAAACAAACTTCCATAAATATTTTTTAATATGCGGCAATCATGTTTATTAAACTCACAAACGGTTGGAAATTTTAAGTTTATATTATTTTGATAAAATTTATTTATAAAAATATAATATTTTCTTTTCAAAAAGTAGTTTATTTACCAAAAAACACACAAATAAAATAAAGTTGGATTTTTTTTTTTTTGATATAAAACTAGGTTGATACAATATTACAATATTACCCGCTTATAGTGAACTTCGTTTATAACAAACTATTTTACTGGTCCCTCGGAGTTCGTTATAACAGGGTTCAACTGTATTATCTTCTACCAACTTTTCCGAACTATTAGTAGTTGATTTGAGCACTTTGTTGGAATACGCACCACCCCAATGAGTGTAAGTAGTTGTAGTTGTAGCGGTAAGAAAGAAATCCTTACATATTATTTGCAATGTTGGTAATTTTTCATTAGAACCTTTTTTTTTCATTTATCGTCTACTTATTTCTAGTGCTTCTTTTTGATCCTTGTGGAGTTCTATGTGCCAGAGAAATCTGTAAATATTTTGTTAAATTCCCTTGACATTTTATTTATTTTGTTTTTTTTTTCTGTTCAGTTGTGTATACAATTTTAACAGTATTCTCAAGCTAACACTATTGTTGTTGGCGCTGCTGCGGTGTTTATTGTTGCTGCAACAAACAAACAACTACTCAACTAGCTAATTAATCATCATTTGTTCTTCGTAATGTTTTTTAAACAAAATACACCGAAGCCTCGTTTTAGGGCCTTTTAATATGTTTAAGTTGAGTTTAGTTAAAGCTTGACAAGTTTCTGGCGCTCAGATTTAAAATAGTATATTGTCCGTACTCTAGAAAGGATGAGAGAAAGTTTAAAAAGAGTAAAAGGAACTTTTCGGTTGCTTTCTGTTGATATTATATTAAATCCCATTATCCGGAGTCTAGCTCTTGAAAACGCTGGGCAACAACATACGTAGTGTTCTGTTGTGTCCTCATCCTCAGAAACATAGTCTCGCCATATGACTAGCACAGGCATTGTGACCCGTAATTAGGCCAGTAAGTTTGCAACCGTCTTTTCCAATAGGCATGTCACAGATTCAATTCCGTCGGATTTGAAAAAAGTGGGTTACTTGTAAAACACAAAACGAATATTTTTTTTTCGGAATGAAATCACTTTCAAAAATCAAAGTGGAATTGAACTGCATACAAGTGGTTTCATTCCGAAAAAAATATTTGCTTTGCGTTTTACGAGTAAACCATTTAGTCCACTTTCAAACAGAATTGAGTCTGTGACATGCCCCTTAGTTAACTACTTTGGCCAACTTTTTATGAAAATAAATTTTCTGTGGGAGTTGATCAAACTCATCATCCATTTCAAGCCTATACCAATCATTCTTAGGAATTGTATCGGAGCAAATGGTTTTCAAATAATTGGCAATCTCATTTCGCCGTATTCTAGTATACGTATACTAGTTTTTTTTTGTAATTTCGGCTCAATAGCTGAAGGAACATATAAGATGAAAATAGCCGTGTATCATCGTTTTGGTGTATTTGATTTTGTTGCTGCTGGTCATTGTTTACTTTAAGGTTGTTTTGAATGTTTTATTTTATACACAAAATTAACCCTTTAATGCATGGATTATCTAACTGAACTGGGAGGGTTGGCCGGGGAAATTTCACCCCCAGACCAAATGTAAAAAAGAAAAAAAAGGGGGAAAAAAAAAAGACAAAAAGAAAGAATGAAACTCTCTAAAAAAGTTTTCATGGAAAAACGTCTGAACATTTCTAAAGGAAAAAATCTAAAAATTTTCATAGGGAAAATCTGAAAATTAACATTTTTTGTGAAAAAATACCTGTCAATCTAGAAGATTTTTTTTGGAAAAAATTAGAATTTTCCTATAGGAAAAATGTGTCAGAATCTGAGTCTTTTTTAAAGAAATAAAACCTCAGAATCTGAGAATTTATTTCTAAAATGTCTTAGAATCTGAGACATTTTCTATAGGAAAAATATTTCAGAATTTGAGACTTATTCTGTAGAGAAAATATCTTAGAATCTGAGACTTTTTTTATAGGAAAAATGTTTCAGAATCTGAGACTTTTTCTATAAGACAAATGTCTCAGAATCTGAGACTTTTTCTATAGAAAAATGTCCTACAGAATGTCTCAGAATCTGAGACTTTCTATAGGAAAAATGTATCAGAATCTGAGACCTCTTTTATAGGAAAAATGTCTCATGATCTGAGACTTTTTCTACAGGAAAAATGGGAAGTCTGAATCGGAGACTTTTTCCTTAGGAAAAAGTGCCTTTCTATAGGAAAGGGTCTCAGAATCTCAGAAAAAATCCTCAGAGTTTGAGTCTTTTTCTATAGGTCTGAGTCTGAGAATTTTTCTATAGGAAAAAGTCCTCAGAGTCTGGGACTTTTTCTATTGAAAAAAGATCTCAGAATCAGACTTTTTTATAGGAAAAATATCCCAAAAATCCTTTAGAATATGAAACTTTTTCTATAGTAAAGGGTTTAAAAATCTGAGACCTTTTCTTAAAAAAAATTTTCAGATTCTGAGGAACTTTTCCTATAGAAAAATCATTTCTTTACGAAAAATGTCTCAGAGTCTGATATTTTCTATGTACGAAGAATTTCTTCTATTAAACAATTCTTAGATTTAGACTTTTTCATGCGACGAATATGTTCAAATCTGAGACTTTCGTCTACATAGAAAATGTAAAAGTTTCTGTTAAAACAAATTAAAAAAAATTATCTAAACGGAAATATGATCATGAAAAACAAAGCACATTTTAACCCAATTCTAACCAGAAATTTAAACGTTGGAATTTTTTGACAAAAACTTTCAGAAACGACTCCTTTTCGCCCCTTTTTGAATAAAAAGTGCACATTTAAACGTTTAAAGTTGATGATTTTTTTTTAGGAACGGCTTCTCCTCCCTTTGTGAAGGGTTGGTTTGTGAAATTTTTCCAAAAATATCTTCTATCTTTACTAATAAACCAAACCTTAATAAAAACTCCAGAAAAAATCAATTATTTATTAGTATTTTTTCGTGTTTTATATTTTTTTAAGAAATTATAAGCGGTGTTCAAATACACGCTAGTGAGAAATGGGTTAAGGATGGCTCTAATTTTTTGATTGAAAAAACGATTGCAATGGTTTAGCAAAATCTACCAAATTTTATGATTTTATAGCTTTCCCATTACTTTTTTTTTGCCAAAAATGATTCCTGTTTTTGCTTATCCGAAAACGGTGAATTGATGATTTTTTTATTCGAAGTTTAAAAAAAATTCCCCCCCCCCCCCCCCCCCCAGACTCAAAAGCTGTACAATGTAGCGAAAGGGTTTATGAATGAATTGTAAGCTTATGATAAAATTATGAAAAAATTTATCTTTTTGCATTACAATATGTTGCCAACAATAAAAAAAAGTAATACCCGATTATATTGTATATTTTTGAATTAATGTATTCAAATAAATTGAAGCGAAAAAAATCTGGTATATTGAAAATTTGTTATTCGACAGTTAAAGAATATAACAAATACGTAAATCAAAACATTGATTGACTCATTTAAATTTTGTTGATCAATAGATTTAATTGAAAATTTTTGGCCAATAATTATTTCTGTGCTCATTTCTTCTCAAAAATGCAACCCTGCAAGTATCGCGTAGGTACTTTTAAGTTCTGACTACCTGACAAAAATTTACGGTATTGAGCACTCAATACCCAAATATTCAATACTTTTACAACACTAATTTTAAAATATTGAATAGAGATTGAAAAGCAAAAGTTAGTGAGAAGCCGTGCTTTAGAGGGTTAATAATGAAAGTATCAAGCACACAATTTCAATTAAGAACAATGTTTATGCAATACTTACAATTGTATTTATTCAATTTTGTATGAAAAAGTTTGCATTAAATTTTAATTTAACTAAAAAGTAGATATAGATATATCATACCATTTAAAATATTTAAATATTTAAAATAATGAAATAATGTTTATTTCAGTTCGAGGCCAATTTCCCCATTATGAATTAATATAACAAGTACTTATGTTAACTCTACTTTCTTTATTAGGATATTCTCCCATTAAATACTAGATAGAGTTTCTTGCTTTCAAAACATTTGGCAATTCAGTAATGAATTGACGATCGTTATGGGGGATTTAGAGTTCTGGTGGGAATCGAGCCGACGACCCCCGGGTTAAAAGGGTAAAAAAGTTGATTATTTGATTTCTTAATTTTTATTTGTAATACATGTTGTCATAAAAACCATGAATTGTAAGAAAAAATTGTATCAAATTATACAAAAAAACTAACTTTTTTCGTTGAGATCTGTAAAAATTTGGATTTAGTAAGAACCGGAAAGTTCTTTAATTAAATTGACAATGGCCTTTTTGCCAACATAATATTATGTATATTACGATACCAATAATTTCTATCCGCTTATAATTAATTTTCATATTTTGATTATGGCATGTCTTTGTTGATTTTAACAGATTTTTTTTTTTTTTTTTTAACTTTTTTTTTTAAAACGTGATTATTTATTTTCCACGGTAATCGAAATGAAGCGTTTAATTATTAAATTAACCTTGTCGAAAACCACAACCAAACCTGCAGAAGAAAAAGAGGAAATGAAAAAATTACAAACTGGTCTTAATTGAAGATAACCTTTAAACTTTATTTGTCCGAACGAATTTCGTGATACATACAATTTGTGGCAATTTTTGTTTAAATGAAGGAAAATAATTATACAAAAACTACCTTTAATTACGCAAGGTTATCAATGAAATCATCAGTTGTTGGAGAAGAAAATTAATTTTTAAACGGATTAAGAGAAAGTAACAAGCTAGTAAAAAGCAGTGAAAAATACTTTGTTTGGCAGTGACGAATCTTTAAATACCCTACACAATATTAAACAAAGTACACTACAAAAAAACAACATTTTCAAATTACTAGTTAGTTAGTTTAAGTCGTTTTTATTTAATAACTAACAAAAAAGTACTGTAATGTAGTAACAGTTATTTAAAGTAGTTAATTTTATTAATTTTTTATATAAGTTAGCATTCCTGAAAATTTTAAACTGCTCATATTCCGGTAAATATTTCCGACAGAACAAAAAGTCCACATTTTTGTAGCTCTCAACACGTAGAACAAGCTCTCCGAATAGTATTTTTGAAGTTATCGAGTTTTTTAATTCTTAAAACCCAAGTGGTCCCTTAAAATCACGTATCTCAAAAACTAAGGTAGAGCGAAACGGACACAAATTTTGGATCAAAAACTATGACAGTTTTTAAGGAACCCAGCTAGGTATAGGCCCATCGGGGTCTGGACCTATCAGGTCCAAACACAATGGGGTCCTCAAATGAGTATGAACTAAGTTGAAATAAAAAAAATAAAAAAAAATTCAGTTAACTAATTTTTGGCAAAACATTTTTGCTAACTTTACCAAAAAAATTTTGGGTTCAAAATCAGCAAATTTTCTTGTAGGTTTACAAGCTTTTTTTGCTAACATTACAGTTTTTTTTTTGTGAGTTTAGTATATTAAATGTGGAATGTTTCACATACATTTAAAATGTTGCAATATTCAGAGAGTTACAGCAGCAGCATCATATGCTTTGGTTTCTATTTAAAACGCAATTTTCAATTGCTTTAGTTGCGGTTTTAATATCCTTGCCATAGTGTATTTAAACATTTTATACCCTCCAACCACTGTATGAGGGTATACTCTCATTGTCATTCCGTTTGTAACGCATCGAAATATCTGTCGGGGACCCCATAATTGATCCATGATCGATTCTAAAACATTCTATGAATGTCCGTCTGTCTGTCCGTCCGTCCGTTCGTCTGTCTGTAGATAATAATATGCAGTATAAACAAATAAATATGTCTCATGGTCATAGGCAGGTTTAGTTCGTAAATGGGTAAATTCGGATCATGGGAATAATTTCCCCCTTGAATAACTAAAGCCAGCCAAATGTATTTATGTCGGTGGCATCATGACATTCGGCGATTCGTGGACTTCTTACAACCATCTTACACCTTATTAATTTTCAGTTGTGACCATGAAATTATAAAATAAGAAAGGGTGCACTTAGTTCGGCCTAAGTAGCTAAATGTTAAGAGTTTTGTTGTTGTGTCAATAAAAATCCTGAACTTTAACAACACGAAGTTTGTATTTGTGTAACTGCAACATTTTAATTGGAGTGAAATAACCATTTTATTACCTAAATACTAGAGAAGATATGATTTTTTTTTTTAGAAATTTGTGTTTGAAATTAAACAAATTTTAAAATTTGAAATGATTTTTCCATCTTTAAATTGTGAATTTATTATGACCTCAAAGTGATCAATTAAACAGTTGAAGAAAAAAATTGAGATATAATGTCAGAGTTTCGAAATGGTACTAGAGCTAAAACTAAAAAGAACTTTTTCAAACTCGGCGGTACTGATAATGATACCCTCCACAATTTCAGAAAGATTATTGCAAAAAACTTTTTTTAAAAGGAAATTACTTTTGAAAAAAAAAAAAAAAATTTGAAAAAAATAAATTCCGCGAAAAAAAAAATTCCGCGATTTTTTGTTCATACTTGTTTAAATACCATTTGGTGTTCAATTATGTCAACCATCAGTCATACTAAAGCATTTTGTATTTTTAGGTTATGTTGAATGTACTAAAATTTTTGAGGTGTCCTTACATTTTCGTTCATATTTCGATGAGTTACGAACGGAATGACAAACTTATATATCACTAATTGTAAGTGGAGGGTATAAAAATATATAAATGGATAAAAATTATAAATGTATATGTTTTATTATTTTATATATATGGCACATCTGAACAAAAAATTTGACAAATTTCAGGACCCTCGGTCGGAGGGTAAAGAAAAGATACTAATTCGGTCGCAGGTACAGTATTTTGGAAAGTGAAAAAGTACAAAAGTACTGACTTTTCCATTCCTGATGTGAACACAAGTTATCGTTTGTTTATACTTGTTCAAAGAACTAACTACTATACATATGTTCCTACTAGATGCAGATATTCAAAAACCAGAAGTTGATTGCTTTTATACTTTGTCGGTTTGTAAAACTTACATAGACATCAGGTAAACATTAGCGTGTCTTGCCAAAAAAAAAAACATATTCTACAAAAGTCAATGGCACCTTTCACCGATGCTGTTTGTAAAAGATCAATTGAAAATCAAAGATTATATTTAAAATAAATTGAAATAAGATAAACTAAATTTTGTAAGCGATCATTTAAAATTTGAAGATCAATTTTAACTCTTTTGAAAAATATCATCTTAGATTTGAACAAGCAGAAAAGATAAAAATGGCCCGTGTATTGATATTAGGGATGTCGCGAATAGTGTATTCGGCATTTCGGTTTGAACCGAATACGAATATTTACCGAAATAAATATTCATACGCCTGTATTTTACCAATGTAAAATTTTGAAAAAAAGTACCAGACTTAAAGAGAACAATGCTCTTGTTGAAACAATTTTTTCTGGTAGTTTAACAATTCGAATTTTAATCAAGTGCTCAAGTTTTTTTGTATAAAAAACAAACTGAAATGTGTTTTTTAACTAATTTAAATTTTGACGAATATTCGGCAAACTGTTGACGAATATTTATTTACCCGGGTAAAAATGAAATATATATGATCATATATGAAGATATATGGATCATATATGGATTTATATAACCATATATTATCATATATGTTCATATATGATCTGATCCGTAAATTGGCTCTATATGAGGTCATATCGGGCCAATTTTCGGATCAGATCATATATGAACATATATGGAGGCATATATGATAATATATGGTTATATAAATCCATATATGATCCATATATCTTCATATATGATCATATATATTTCATTTTTACCCGGGTAACCGAATATTCAAAAAACATCCCAAATATGCCGAATACCGAATAGTGACGAATATTCGCGACATCCCTAATTGATATTTTTTGTCCGATTTTCACTTCTAATACATCGTTAGAAAGGTGTTGACCACAGTTTGGGATTTTAGTCAAAAATTAACCCTTAACTGCACTGTCTTACTTTTTTATAACATTTACTTCGACATCATTAAAAAATCATTTTATAACCACAAAAACCCAATTAGAAATTTTGTCTTTAAGACAATGTCAGTAATGATTCATCAGGTAGAAGTCAGCAAGTGAATACATTTTACTAAAGACAACTTAATGACATGTCATAATTTTTGTCGGAAATTATGACTTGTCATATATGTTGTCTTATCAATTTTCAAAAATCATGGGTTTAATGCTGACAATTATATAGCAAATCCGACCCATCACTAAAAAAAATTTTCCGATGTAAAATCGATGTAATTTTTTTTAATCCTTTAAAACTCTTTTAATTTTCTTTGTAATTAAAAAAATAAAATTGAATTGGTCTTAAAACAATAAAAAAATAAAAAAAAAAATTGACTAGGCCAACCACAACTTAAAATTGTTTGTAATAAAATATATTTTGAAATCATAATATTTTCAAATTTGTCAAAAGCAAAATAAATTAAATATATCGTCACCGTAATTGTAAAGGGCTCCTGCAATATTTTTTCGTAAATTATTTTTTTTTTGCATAAATAATATTAAAAACAATTAAGATACGCTTAAATAACTCTAACAAAATCTTGTTAAATAGGATGAAGCGAAATTCCAATTAATATTTAAAAATTGTAGCATTTTTCAATTCAGGTGACGAAATATATATAACAGGACAATTCAAATAATAAATTAATTTAAATTTGTTTTTAAATAAACACATTTATTATCAAAGTTTGGCTAAAGGGGTAAGGTGCTAGACCAGTGAACAGAAGGTTCTGAGTTCGCGGACCAAGTGAGGCAGATTAAAATAGTAAGTTTTAAAAAATTAAATTTAAGAAATGGACAGATAAAAATAGTAAGTAGCGATAAAAATAGTAAGTAGCGACGTGATTAATAAATTTTTAAATTTTTGAACGATCTCAGACGAACTATGTACATGTCATAATGTAGTCAGCACTATTGACTACCTGTATACTTGTCGGCGAGGAATTTTGACAAAATACTTGAAAAAGTCAGGAGGTGTCATGAGATTTTTTGTATGGTCAGAGATTTTTCAGTCAGCAGGTACACTGACATTGTCATAAGGAAGTCTTTGGGATGTCTAAACGACATTTCTAATTGGGAAGCATATATTTGTGCAGGAAACACGTTTAATTAATATATTTGGCCACAATTAATTTAACTCACACATGATCAAGCGGTGGTCAACACCTTTCTAACGATGTATTAGAAGTGAAAATCGGACAAAAAATACCAAAGTTATTTAAGTTTTCAGTAAAATCGAATTGAAAAGCATAAAAAACTGACATAAACATCTCGTTATCTCGAGTCCGTGGTTAGATTTTTAAAATATTTTAATGCAGAATCAAAGAATTCCTAAATATCTATTATATTTGGTCATTCATTGGACAACAAAAAATTTACTGAATTTTTTATTCATGAAAAATGCCATTTTTGGACCCATTTTTGACGCGGTTTAGCTCACGGGAGATTATCGCTAGAGCCCAAATATTTTGGATATCTTCATAAAACATGTCAAAGTTAATTTTGAGGGTGGTACAACTTTAACTTTTTTTTGCCCAAGTAATATGAGTCAGTCTACCATAACTATTATCCGGGACCCTTGGATTTAAAATTTTTTTTTTTATATATTTAATTTTTCTTTTTTAAATTACGTCCATTTTTTAAAAAATTCCAATTTTGACCCGCGATTTTGATCATTTTAGTTCTAAATGCCTTGTACCAACTTGTTCGCACTATTAATAGTTGATCGGAGCACTTTGCTGGAACACACACCACCCTAATGTTTTTGTAATTCCTTTTTGGGTTTTAAATACTTTTCAAATCATCGTCTCCATTTAAATTTCAAAAATGATGAATTTCAAAAAACATCAATAAAATTTTTTAGTCAGTTTATTTTCTTTAAAACTACACGCAGAGAAGAAATATGATTGTGGCAACCATAATTTATGAGCGTCATATTATAATATGTTTATAGAAATCATAAATTTTTTGAAGCATTCATATTATGATCATAAATTATAATTTTATGGTTATTTAGGAACAAAACATGATTGCTGCAAAAAAGTAACGTTTTTTACAAACAAAATATGATAAAATTGTCAATCTGAATATGACGCTCTTAAATTATGGTTGCCACAATCATACCTCTTTTTAGTGTGTATTTTTCTTTATTAGTCACGTAAAAAGCTCTGGAAATCTCCTAATTTGAGGGAACTCCAATGTAGAATTCGAGAAAGTTCGGGACATACTAACCTACAATGTTGCTACAAAAATATGTAAACCATAAAAATAACATTAACAACACCTGCTTTTTACAGTTTATGTATTAAAAAAAACAAAAATTCCAAAAACCAAACGCACTTTTCTATGACTTCAATTCGCATTTAAATACTAGATGCTAACTTTTGACGTTTGTAAAAAAGCGAATAAACAAAAACGTTTGAAATTACTTGTTTTTACCAAACCACTCAGCAAGAGCTAAAACTTTCATTTGAATATGACTACAGCAAAAAGTTGCAAATTAAGAGATCTAACTACATACATACATACACACATACCGACGTACCTATCAACCTATCTACCCCAAAAACCAAACATACAGGCTTAATGGAAACTTTTTATACTAAAATTTTATATGATTTTTTTTTAAGGATTTTTTTTCATTTGAAAACGTTTTAAAACTTTTACAATAACATAAAATTAGAACAAAAAGTATGAAATTGAAATTTAAGTTTGTTTTTTTTGCTTTCTAAATCTAACTGCAGCATCATATTAGGTTTTTTATACCATAACTGATAACTTGTATTTCATAAAACTTACTTTGAGAAATTATTTTATAATTTTTTAGTTCTCTGATTTTTATACATTTATGTATGTAGCTTTAGTTTTTAATAGCTTACATTTGGATTTCTTAATAAATCTTTTTGCAACTAGGTTTAAGACATAAAGATTTTTTTGTATATTCTCCACTTACAAAGGGCACCCACCGATTGTCCTGAAACATGCATATGGGAGTGAGGGGAGAAAATTCTGAGTTACCTGTTTTTTCTTAACTGCCCAATCTAACAGTAAGCGGGTTAAAGAGGAGAAGCAAAAACTTACTTTTTTTCGTTTTTTGAGGATTTTTCACATTTCTTCAAAAGAAACTTATAAACATTTTATGCAGATCGAAAGTTTTTTTTAAGGCCTAATCAATGGTGTTACGATCGTGTCCAAATTCGGCTTCGTTAAGTTTTTATTTTCTAAAATTTAAAAACTTTGGGGTAGTTTATATGAAGAGGTATATATTTACGATCGCTAAAATCATGTATAATAATCTCTATTAAAATTAAGCTGACCCGTATTTTTGCGTTTAGTGAAATTCCTGCTAGTTCGGATTTGATTATGATTTTTTTCGAAAGACCACATTTTTTCATAAAGTGGCAACCCTTTTTTAATTTGAGTGTTCTAGTGTGAAGAACGCCGAGAAAAATGCAAAAAAAGATGCTGCCAACACCAAAGCAAAGTAGCACTTTTGGCTTTGTTAAATTTTTTTTCGCAAAACGCCTCTGAATTTTTCTGTTGGGAAAATGTCGCAGCATTTAAACTTTATTTTTGAAGCCAATATCTCACACAAATTTCAAAATCAGTAAACTTTTCTTAATGTAACATGTCCCAAATCTTATATTTTCCTATTGAAAAATTGTTTCAGAATTTTAACACTGTGCTAGTCGCAAAAATTAACAAGCTGGGCACCCTGCTAGTAAAGCTAATTCTGGTTAGCGTTTGTATTCGCGATATTCGCGATTTAAAATTGTAAAGCTAAAGTACAACACAAATTTAATTTTTATGCTTTTGGGATAGTTTTTAAATAGCTTTGTTTTTTTTTTCGTGAAAAAATTTTTTTCCGCGAAAAAGAAAAAAAAACTTCGAATTTTTTTTTTTTTTTCGAAAAATGTTGTCTTTGCAATATATTATATTCTACATATTTTCATAAATTTATAGCAAAATAAAAAAAAAAAAAATCGAAAAAAAAATTCGCGAAAAAAATATGGCGAAAAAAATTTCCGCGAATAATTTTTTTTTTTTATATAAAATAGAGTTTAGATGATAAAAATTCAGATCAATTGTATAAATAATATAAAAAAAAAAATATTTTTTTTACTTAAAAATAAAAAAAAAAAAATAATCGCGAATATCGCTAATACATACGCTAACTTTGAAAAAACTGATATTACAATGTGATGAACTAGCTTTACCAGATGGATGTCATAATTTGAAATCAAACTAAAAATATTTGTATTGAGCCAATTATTTTTTAAATTGGCTCAATAATATTAATATTTAAAGAAAATAACGATTTTTCGCGACCAAAAAATTTTTTCCGCGAAAAAAATTCACGGTATTATGGTTTATTATGCTAGTTTAACAGACTTGAATGGTTTTAAATTTAAAAATTATCGCATTAAAAATATTGTTTTTATTGTACTTAAGGATCAAAATTTTAATTCGCGAATACGAGCGCTAACTTCGAAAAACGGCTAGCACCATTGAATTCAGCGTACTCGAATTAACTTTACCAGTAGGATGCCAAGCTTATTAAAAAAAAGTGTCAAATTCGAGCACAGTGTAAATAATGACACAAATCCGTGCGACCTGAGGTACGCTGGAACACTGTGCTATAAGGAAAATCTAAATGGCTGTAATGTAAAATAAAAGTAAACTGTTATTATTTTGAATGGTGGCAAAAGAAAAAATAAATCGAGCTTCTTTTTATAGCATTCCGTGGCGCATCCAAAGATCGCTCTTGCAGTTAATATAAAGGAATGTTTCAATAAAGAACGCTTTTTCAGTGCTACCAACTAGCGTTCTAAACTGTGACTTCGCCTTACAATTAAAAAATTATATCATTAACTGTTTGTAGTTTACTTTAAAAATTTTACGTTTAGTCGTTTTTAAAAGAAAAAAACATTTGTTTGATGTTTAGTTTTTATTAATGACTACTTATGTCCTTTGTTTCAAAAATAACACACTAAAAAATAAAGACTATCATTAAGATTTAATTTTTAAAGTCATTTATTTGTGTTTTGTAATTGAAAACTACTGATTATTCTTTAAATTTTTAATGATTTGTGTAATGTAAAAGTAATTTTTTTTAAATAGTTGGTATTTTTTAATGAGATATCATTAGTTTTTACCTACACAAATAGGTTATTTTTTTGTAGAAAAAAAAAAAATTAAAAAATTATTTATAGAAATATAAAAACATGTTTGTATCAAGTGACTTTGGCATGATGGGTAGAGTGTCTGGCCAGAATGTAGTTGATTGCGGGATCGATTCCCCAAAATTTTATTTCAATAGAAAATTGTAAAAATAACCTACGAAATCATTAATTTTTAATGTTTTCGTATGTTATTTTTTTTGGAATTTGTTGGTAAAAATAACAGAACTATCATTATTTTTTAATGTTTTCGTAGGTTATTTTTTTGGAATTTGTTGGTAAAAAAGAATGAAAATACCGTAATTTTTTAATGTTTAATGTTATTTATTTTAGAAAATTTTGTCAACAGTAAAAAATAAATGTTGATGGTTGTTAAAACAAGTGAATAATTACTGGGATGGTTTTCAATTGTTTATTCACTGGTTTTAAGTGTGTTTTTCATTTGTTTTTGCCTACAAAATATTTTGAGTGTAGGGAACCATACAAAATTTCAGCAAAATTTCTGCTGGGATATTAAAAAAATTTAAATGATTTTGATGTAACATTAAAGCTGAATTCACAATGACAGAGTACTGTGTGCCAGAGTGTGGATTTTGTTCCTTTCTCTTTCGCACTTTCACATTTTTTGTATGATATCGTCTCTATTTTTAGAGATGGTACTCTGTAGTACAGACTACTCCGAAATTGTGTCGGAGCCTTAAAAGTTAGGGATTTTATCAAATAAATGATTGATTTTTAACAACACTCAAAATATTTTGTAGACAAAAACAAATGAAAAACATATTTAAAACAAGTGATAAAACATTTGAAAACCATCCCAGTAATTATTCTTTTGTTTTAACAAACATCAACATTAATTTTTACTGTTAATAAAATTTTCTAAAATAAATAACATTGAACATTAAAAAATAACGTCACTTTAATTTTTTACCAACAAATTCGGAAAAAATAACCTACGAAAACATTAAAAATGAATGATTGTTGTGTTATTTTTACCAACAAATTCCAACCAACGCAAGTAGGTAAAAACTAATGAATTTTCTTTAAAAAATGCCAACAATTAAAAAAAAAAAAACGTACACAAATCATTAAAAATTAAAGAATAATCACTTATTTTTGCTTACAGAACAAAAATAAATGACTTTAAAAATTGAATGCTTTTACTTTTTATGTTGTTATTTTTGAAACAAAGACCAGAAATAGTCATTTAATAAAACTGAACATTGAACAAATGTGTTTTCTTTTAAAAACGACAAAACGTAAAACTTTTTAAATAAACTACAAACAGTTAATGACATAATTTTTTGAGTGAATAATTGTAAAGGATTGTCGTCTTAAATATGCAATTTTTTTTTATAGAAGTAAAGTGAAAATAGTGTCATTGTTAAATACCACAACGAAAGTACTAATTAAAAATATTTTAACAATTTGGCCATCATCAACTTACGGTTCCATTAAATTTTACTAATTAGCTGAAATGTTTTACTTCAAATAGATTTAAGATAGCATTTATAAATCTGGGGGTGGTGCTCAAACTTTATTTTATAGAGTACCATAAATACTGCATTAAATTTAATTTAGTACAAAATATATGAAACTTTAAAGAATTTGGCGATACTGCAGCATGATGGAGATTTTAATAAAATATGGTAAATTTATATAATTTCCATGCATATCGTATAACTAGGTATGAGATTTTCATGCACTAAAAAATTGAAAATATGCGCTAAAAAATATGCACTAAAAAACCTAAAAATATGCACTAAAAAATAAAATGTGTACAATAAAAATCTAGTTTTCATAGGAAAAACTACAGAAAAAGCAAAAAATACTTTAAGTAGTAACATTTAAAACTTTATATAATCAAGATTTTTTTTTATAAATTAAGAATATTATCTTATTTTCAAAAAAAAAAATTTAAAATTTTAAATAGTTTTTGAAACAAATAAATTTCAGTTTGTGTTTTTGCTAATTTATGCCAAAATATGCAAAAATATGAACTTGAAAGTTGGAAATATGCACAAAATATGCATTTTCAACAAAATATGAAAAATACGCATTTTCACCAAAATATGCAAAAACAAATCGATGCCATTTTAACGCAAATTTCTTGATTCGGAAAGATAACGCTGCACAGTGTTGTGACCTTGGCCATAAATGGTCAAACTAAATGTCCTAAAACTTAAGGTTATATGAATTTTATTTAAGAAAACATCATAAATAAAACAAATCCAAAACAGTTTATAGATATCTTTAATAGTTTTTAAGTTACATGTCTCTAAAGTTGAACTTTTTGAAATATATCATATTTTGGTTTTAAAATCTTTGAAATCCACATGAACTTGTAACGGTTAAATAATTATATTGCATTTAAAATTCGACCTTATTGGTAATGAAGTTTTAAGTCAGATATGTTGCTTGTATGATAATGATGTTTTGGTCGACATAAGTTAATCATATGGCAAGTAACGCTGTTATAAAATGAGTTCCAAGGAAAATACTAATTTATTTTGCAAATTTCATATTTGATAGTCAGCCATTTTTGTGGCCCTCATTGGCGCGTTTAGTTCTTTGTAGAAAATATTGGTATAAGTATGTAGATTACAAATAACAAAAGAACTCATCCACGTTTTTCCACTTTTTTTTTTAATCAATTTTTTTTGTGGGAACCCGAATATAAATTTGGAAATTTTTTTAACGAAAACACAAAGTTGCAACAGTTGTCCTTGATAATTTAAAATGTATTGCGAAAAATAGTTATGGAACACATGTAATAAATCGGAATGCAAAATGAATTGGTCGGTTAAATTTTAAATTTTATTTAAATTGGTCTAAGAACCATTATTTGTCATCCAGGCCTGACACAAATTAGATGCTTGGCTAGACACCAGTTGTACATTAACAGATGCAGACTTTTATTTAGAAAGATTTTGTTGAGGAAGTACGTTGTACTATATTTTTACTTGCTTATTTTATAACGGTCTTTTTGAGATAGGCATATCCCTGCTAAAACTTAAAAACAATATTCAACGTATTGTAAATACTACGTGCAAAAATGTTGTGAATTATTGATAGTTTTAAGGTCAAAGGATTTCCCTGAATTTTCTCAAGTCTTTAAAAAAGGATATTTATGCGCTAAGAATATCCTAAGGATAGGTTAGGGATAATCCTTGCTTCAATTATACTAAAATAAGGTATTTTCAAGATTATCAGAACAGAATTTCATGAAGTACGAAGGATTTTTTAAACTTTTTTTTAAATTTTTTAAGGACATTTTTAATATACTATGTGTTACATCCTTGCTTAAATTTTTTCATTTGATTAAGATTTAAGGTATATTCTAAGTGTTGCGGATGCAAAAATTCATGAAGGAATTTGAATTTTGAACTTTTTCTTGACTTTTTTAAAAAAGGACATTTTCGAGGAGGGCGTATCCTTGTTCCGATTTGCACAAATTTTGGCAAATACATTGAGCATATTATAACAGTTGGATTTTCAAAATTTCATGAAATAACTTCAATTTTTACCCTTTTTCTGAACGTTATTTTAAAAAGGACGTTTTTGAGCTAGGCGTATCCTTGCTCCGAATTGGACAAAATTTTGTAGAATAATTAATGGCATTATAGGTAATAACTACAATAAATAACATGAAGATTAAAGCGTTAGTTTTCGTTTTATGCCGTATTTTAATTTCAGGATATATGGGAAGGATACGAATCCTTGGGCGGATATTGACCAAATTCAAAATTTTTCTTGATCTTATCGATCTTAACAAGTGTTCCAAATTTTAACGCTCTAACTTAACTCCTTATATTTTTGGCCACTCTTTACATGAAGACGCAACACTGTGCGCTGTAAGTAAAATTTAAACTTTTGAAATGACACACAAAAACGCCGAGACACCCCAACTTATTTTAGGGTCATAGAATCCGGTGGTATACTCCATTTTAAAAAGTTAGTTCAAAATAACGAGATATTTCGATTTTAAATTTGCAAACGAAGAGTAAAAATTAAATAAATCCAAAAAAAAATTGTAAAATTCATCAAAATAAGAACAAGTTTTTTTTCCAGGTCCGCTTGAAATTGGACGTCCATTATTTCTAAATATAAATTTTGACAAATAATAAGTTTTTAACAAGTTTTTTTAAGTTTTTCATTCAAATAAAATCAAAAATCGTATTAAATCTACTGCAAATTTAAAATCGAAATATCTCGTGATTTTGAGCTAACTTTTCAAAACGGGGTACACCACTGGATTCTACGATCCAAAATTAGCGTTTTGCGTTTTGGTGTGTCATTTTCACCTACTTACAGTGTAATTGGTCGATATCGTTTTTAGACTATCGACAAGAAACATGCATTTGGATGGAAATCTCATCCCTACTTATAACAATTATTTGATATAAGCTTAATATTTTTTTTTTTGAAGCTGAAAAATCAAACCTCATGCGCCACGATTACAAGTCTGTTCCTCTAACTCCCACTGGATCATGATTGCATAAACAAAATTGTTTTCAAATTTGAATTCAAAAATATCATATCGCTCATTTACTTGTATAGTGTCATAACTCAAAATATATCGTTTTTGGGTAAGCCATACAGAATTATTTGTTAAAAAAAAATATTGTGTCAAAAATTCGTATCAATATCTTCTAAACTCATCGTTTGAGACGAGAACATGCCATTATAACATTTTCTATGTACGGGCCTTTTGCAATGTAAAACAAGTTTTAATTGTAAACTTTAAACAGGTTTTATGTGAAATCAATCATTTTGAGTTATGACACTATACAAGTAAATGAGCGATATCATCAGTGACAAGTGTAGTTATGATTTGGGAATCCCTGTTCCTTTGTAATATTTTGTCCTCTTGATACAGACGAATATTTTAACACTCAAAGAAATTTGTCTGTATTTTAAAACTTTTGTTGAATCAACAATATAAACAATAATTTAACATAACCTTTTGCCTCGTTTTAGGGAAATAGACAAAGGACTCTGGTGGGAATCGAACCCATGACCCCCTATACTCATATGCGAATACGCTAGCCTATTGGAGCCTTTTTAAGTAATAGTTGCGGAAATAGAAATATTCACTTACACGTTTGCACTCTACGGGAAAGGTCTTACTAACAAGGGAGGTCTTTCAGGGTGCAACGATTATATTGAAACCCATATGAGAATGAGGGAAGAAAATCAATTAATTTATTTTCATAAATATTTTTTTTATCAATATTTTTTTTATTAATTTTTTTTCACCAATATTTTTTTCTATCAATATTTTTATTTTTTCATCATGTTTTTCTCATCAATATTTTTTCATCAGTATTTCTTCATCAATATTTTTTTTCCTCAATATTTATTTTCTATCAAATCCTTTTCATTAACCATTACTAGCAAATTTGTTGGAGAGTATATGCTCTTAAGTGTAACCAACAAAACAAATCCTTACAACAATAGACATGACTCCAAAATGCAATCGCATTACTGTCACCTAACTGTCACACTATTTATTGCAAGAATTGATTGCACTATCAGACAACACAAGAGGTTTATTATACAAAAAACTTTGGAGAATACTATCGATTTATCTAACATTAAGTGAGTGTACTGTTTATATTGATATTAAGTCGTAGATATATTTGCCATTTCAAAAAACCTTTAATGATATTTTAGTTGTCACAATTGTCATGCTGAGCAAAAAACTATCTTAGGATGGGCGAAAAATATAATTTTGTACTATGCCTATAACACTGTGCAACAAATTTGTGGTCATCGAGTGTAAAGTATACCAATAGTCAGGGGCGTATCCAGGATTTTATTTCGGTGGGAGCCCAACATTTTTTTTCAATTTTTTACAAAAAATTTACATAACAGCACATGTTTTAGAATTTTTCTCGATCTTTTCCTTGAACTGAATGTAACACAATCAGATAGATTCTTCATTTTTGTGTAAGTTTAAAACTGTTGTGAGAAAAAATTAAAATTTTTTTTTATATTTTAAAATTTTTTGAAAGACTTTTTTTAAAGTGTGAATTGAATTAGATGCTGATACATTATTACAAAGAAGATTATCAGAATCTGAAATTTTTTGCAGACAGTTTTTGCTATAAATAAAGTCAAAGACTCTAAATCATATTTCCAATGGAAAACGTTTCTCTATAAACATATTCATAAAATACTTTTCCAAAAGAAAAGATTCCGGTTGTAAGACATTTTCCCATAATATTTCTAGTTTTTCTCAGATTCTGAAACATTCTACAAAAAAAGTTTTAGATTATTAGAAAATCTTCGCTTTTTCTATAAGAAAAATGATTCACATTCTGAGACCTTTTTCAAAAGAAAATAGTATAAAAAAGTCTTAGATTCTAAAACATTTTTCCTAAAGAAAAACTCTAGAATTCAGATAAAATTTTCCTATAGAAAAAGTCTAAGATTCTTAGACATTTTTCTATAGAAAAAGTCTCAGATTCTTAGACATTTTTCTATAGAAAAAGTCTCAGATTCCTAGACATTTTTTCTTAAAAAAAGTTTCTAATTCTGAGACATTTTTCCTATAGAAAGTCTAAGATTTTTATGGAAAAAGTCTAAGACTCTTCTACATGTTTCGTACAGAAAAAGTCTCACATTCTTCCACATTTTTCCTATAGAAAATGTCTCAGATTCTCAGACATTTTGTCTACAGAAAATTTCTTAGGTTCTGAGATATTTTGCCTATAGGAAATGGTCAGATTCTGAAACATTTTTCATATTGAAAAAGCCTCAGATTCTGAGACAATTTCCCTAAGAAAAGTCTTAGTTTCTGAAATATTTTTCCCATCGCAAAATACTCAGATTCTGAGATATTATTCTTATAGAAAAAGAGGATTTTACAATAGAAAAAGTCTCAGTTTTTGATCATTTTTCTATAGCATTTTTCTACAGCTTGTGTCTCTAAGACATTTTTTCTATATACAAAATCTACGATTTTGAGATAATTTTCCTTAAGAAAAATTCGTTAATTCTGAAACATTTTTCGTAAAATAAGTCTAACATTTTTTATATAGAAAAGCTTTAGATTTAAAGAATTTTTTGAGACATTTTTCAGATTCAGAGACATTATTCCTAGATATATTAAATAGAAAGTACTCAGATTCTGAAACATTTTTCATATAGAAAAGCCTCAGATTCTGAAACATATTTTATATAGAAAGCCTCAGATTCTGAGACATTTTTGCTATAGAAAATGTCTTAGATTCTGCGAAAAAGGCGGGGCCCGGAAATAATTTTTTTTTTAATTATTTTCAAAATAAATTTTTAAAATTTAAAATAGTTTTTAAATCAAATAAATTTCAATTTCTGTTAATGCTAATTTATGCCAAAATATGCAAAAATATGCACTTAAAAGTTAAAAATAAGCGCAAAATATGCATTTAAAACAAAATATGCAAAAATATGCATTTTCACAAAAATATGCAAAAAAAAAAATCGATGCCATTTCAATGCAAATTTCCTGGTTCGGAAAGATAACACCGCTCAACAAACCGAAGGTTTTTGTCTCCGGTTTGAAGTTTCATATAAAATTTTTAAAGATTTTGATTCGCTGATTCCAAATCTGTGCTCCAATTTTTTCCATCACGTCTAGAATTTTAATTATTCGCGGTTGAAAATGCGAAAAATCGAGATTTTTGCCTTTTTTGAAAGCCTACACAGCAGCCACTGGGTGGAATAAAAATCTAATATAAAGCGTTAAAGTATAATTGAACTATGATCTCAAATATATGATCAAAAAAATTTGAAGTTGTTGCACTATTATTGGCCAAACATGTATTTTAAAAAAACACTGTGAAAAAAATTAGAAAAAGCACCATTTTTAAAAGGCTCTAAAACAAAAACCAAATGATCAATCTTTATTGTGATGAGCTCAAAATTTGGGCAAAAGTTCATTCTTTCTGATAGACTTTTAAACCCATTAAAGATATCTTCCGGTTTATACGAAAAATAACACAGAAAACTTAAATTTGTAAAATATTTATTTTTTTAAGTTTTTCTTTGAAAAATATCAAAAAAAAAACTAAACTCTTTTTTACAAAAATTTTAAAACGCAAGCGTAACCCAACCAAACGCAATAATTAGAAAAAATTGTTTTCTATGTTGGAGACCAAAGACAAATTATACTTTTGCGCTTTATACCAGATTTGTATTCCCCTGAATGGCTGCTGTGCAGGCTTTCAAATAATACAAAAATCGTCATTTCAACCATGAATAACTAAAAATCTGGACGTGATGAAAAAATTTGGAGAACAGATTTGGAATCAGGAGATCAAAGTCTACTAAAATTGATCACCAGAATTCAAACCGAAAAATGAGTGTTGAGCGTGTAATTGGTCGATATCGTTTTTAGACTATCGACAAAAACATGCATTTGCATGGAAATCTCATCCCTACTCATTACAATACATTTAGGTGTAATAATATTAATAAACAATATCATATTTTCTTTGTTTACAAAAAATTGATGGTCAAACGAATGTTAGGTCAAAAATTAGATGTTTGTTTTTCTCTTTTCTACTGTATTAATTTTTTGTTTAGTTTGTTGGAAAAAATAGTTGATAACTGAATAAAAACTATTGGATTTTTTTTTAAATTTTCAATATTTGAAAAATTGGACTTAGAAATAATTTTAAAATTTTTTTTTGAAAAATGTCTACACTCAAAAAAAAAAGTTTGTAAATTTACAAGTAAAAGGTCTTGTAATTCTATTTTACTAATATTTTTGTCTTTTTACAAAAATTGTTGTATATTTAATAAAACGAAAACTACAGTTTGCTTTGTAATTTTACTATTATATGTTGGTAAATTTATTTTACAAATTTTTTAGGTAAATTTACAACAAGAAAACTGTAATTGTACAACATAATTTTACTTGATGTTATTTAGTCTTTTTACCAAAAAAATGTTTTATTACAAACATTTTTTTTTTAAGATCGTTTACAAGGTTTTCAGTTTGAAATGTATGTATTGAAAAGTACAAAATTCCAATATAATTTTACAAAACTTAATTTACTTAAAAATAATTTTTTATAAATAATTTTTACACCGTTTTTTTGGTAATTTGCGTTTAGTAAAATACCACAATTTTTATGTGTTTGTTTTTTGTATTTTTACCATTTTTTTTTGTGATTTTACCATATTTTTTTGGTAATTTTTTTTAAATTTGGTACCTAAAATGTCAATCAATAAAGCTGCCAATTATGAAAAATCAAATTTTTCTTATTTTAACTGGTACTTAAACATTTAATCTACAATATCCAACAATTTTTTTCCGATTTTTTAAAAATACTTGTGAAAATAATTAAAAATTCAAAAAAAAAAATTATTTTTTGACTAATTTTTCCTGAAAATATAAGAAATTTCTTGTGTAGCCTCCTTCGCAATTCTCATATGTTCTACTTAAGAAAAACGAAATGTCGAAAAAAAATGGAAAAAACCTTTAAATTTACAAAACCAATATGTAAATAAACCAATTTTTTGTAAATTTACAAAACAAATATGAAAATTTAAAAAACAAAATTGTATACTTACGAAAAAGTTGTAATTTTACAAAAATGAAATAGAAAATACAAAAACAATATTGTAAATTTACAAATTTTATGGTTAAACTACGGTTTTTACGGCAAAAAAATAAGGAAAAATGGTACATATACAATAAAAATTGTAAATTTTATTGTAAATATACAAGTTTTTTGCATAAAAAACAGTAGTTTAACCAAATAATTTGTTAATCTACAATTTATTTTTTTCATTTTCTATTTTTCCTTGTAAAATAACAACCTTTTTCTGTAAGTTTACAATTTTGTTTTGTAAATTTACCAAATTTTTTGCAAATTTACAAAAAAAAAATGTTCACCTTGAAGATGATATTTTACAAAAAAAATTGTAAATTTACATTTTCTTTTGTTAAATCAATTTACAAATTATCCCCGTAACTTTACGGGGATTCTTGCTAGTACATATTTTACAAAACCTGTCCCGTAAAATCACGGGGATTTTATGTCATTTTACAAACTTTTTTTTTTGAGTGTATAATTAATTTCATTTTCCAGATCGAGCCTCGTAACCTATTAAGTATTTCAGGACGCTATCAAGCTTAAATTCAAGCTTTATAAGTTTGTTAATATTAACGTTGAATATTATATTAAAGAAGCGTTTCTTAACAGTTATAGTATGGAAACGTGTCTATTTAGTTGACAACCACTGTGTATATAAAAGAGACAATTCTAAGGGGTCTCGGCTTACCTGCCATATCGGGGATTTAAGGATTAAAAAAAGGGTTAAAAATGTCGAAAAAATTATATGGCAGGAACGGTTTTTTTAATACCTATCCAATAACCTTGAAAAAAGTTGGCTTAGTATAATAGTTGTTATTAAATTAATTAAATAGTTCGGAAGTTATCGGAATTTTTTCGAAGGTCGACATTGTTTAGTAACGAAATTTTTAAACACTGATATGTCCGATAAACCGAGACACCTTAATTCATCACTGTTATGTATATTTTAAATTTCACACTAATCGGTTCTTGTTTACTGAATTAACATTTTTATACCACTCTTTTCAGCTGCTCTAAGGAAGGCATAACCTTATAAATGGTCAATAATGAAAAAGCCTCAAATGTTTGTTACGTTGTTTTGTGTTAGTTCGAATGGTATGAGTCTACTATCATTTCATATTGTAAGTCATCATTGCAGATTTTAAGTTAATAGCGTTTCTGTTGTCATTGTTCAATATTACTTTGATTTTGAGTAAGTAACAGAGATGTACTTTAAATTGAATGTTAGCATAAATGTACGGATAACTTCTACAACAGATACTTAGGGTTTCTGCAAAACTCATACGGAAGTAACAAAAAAAAGTTGGAAAAATCTATGTAGCAATATTGAATGCACTACTGAGGCTGCAAGGCTAAGAAAAATCTTATAAAAAAAGAACATTCCACAAAATCTACTAAAAAGAAGTGACGATGCATGGACAAAGAGCGGTTAGAATATTAGTGGGAGTACTGACAGGACACTGTATAATCAGCCAAATGGCCTTGCGTATGGAAGCTTCTGACGGGGACTTTTGTAGGAGTTGTGGGAAAGTGGAGGAGAAGGAGTCAGTGTCACTTGTTGTGAGAATATCCGGAATTTAGAACTAATAAGATTTTTTTACATTATATGTAAAACCAACAGCTTGTTGGATTTAAAAACAAAAGATGTATCATTTTTTAACTGTAACAATGTCAATGAACAGAGCAATTCAAAATTTTAGCTGACTATACAAATAGTTTGTTAAAGAAACCCTAGTTATAATTAAAATTTCCATTATACTTATGTATGAGACCTTCCGTACTAAATATAAAAAATATATCACATGCAAAGTACACCCAAAAAAAAACGTGGGTATTCAATACTAAAAATTTTACTAATGAACTAATTTTTTAGTCCAAAATGATCTAGTGCAGGCGTTGGTAATCAATACTAAAATTTTTTACTAATATTATTCAAAATCAGTAAAAATTACTAATTTTAGTACTTTGAAGATACTAAAAAACTACCGTACTACTGGTAATTAGTAACTTATTAGTAGATTTTGGTACCAAATCACTTACTAATATTTTTACTGCAGAATTATTTTGAGTGTAACATAATTGGTTGCAACAAACCGGTGCACTGTGCGCGAAATCACTAATCTAACGGTGATTATGTCAACCTGAAACCTATACTTTACTAAAAAAAGTGGCGTCTTTACTTTTGTTTTGCTTTTCATATTTTTCAGTGCGATTTTTAGTCACTTTTAAGTCATTTGTTTATACATTTTGAGCCTAAATTTTTTTATGAAAGTAAATAGTATCCCCGCGTGTAAAAATAGATTAGATCTTTTTATCTCTTTATATATGATTATGTCTGATAAGATATAATTATATCTGAAATGACCAAAATCAAGATCTCATTATATATCGGATTTGGTCATTATTTGCACAAATTTGTATCTGATCAGATATAATTATATGCAATCAGATGCAATTATATATGATCAGATCAAATCAAAAAGGATAAGATCAAATTGATTTTTATAAGGCCCGAGTATTTTCTTATATAATCATATATAATTTGATACAATCTTATATAAGTTAATATACTTCCGTGTAAATTTATATAAAATTATATCTATCACCTTGATACGGTTGATTCACTTTATATGGTTAGATATTGCCCCATATATGATTAGATTCGTATTTTGGTTTTCCTTATCAAATTATATCAAAATAGATATTTCTATAAAAGATCAATTTGATATAATTATATTTGACCAAATTCCGGATTAAATTGTTTCAATTTTTATATTTTTTGATTTGAAGTAAAACAATTAGATTTTATTTGATACAACCATTTTACGGATCAAATTAGATCTATTTAGTAAAATTAGCATAATATTTTTATTAGGGACGTGAAAGAAAAACCAATTTTGATTAGAAATATTTTATTTTGTGTAAAAAACTTTTTTTAAATTAATTTTTGAAAAAAAAAATTACTAACTTTTTTTTGAGTGTAAAATTTTTTTCGAGTGTATTTTTTATAGTGTAAAAATATTTTTGAGTGACAAAAATACGTTGTATAATATTTTTGTGACTTACCAATGTATTTAAAACATGTTTAACGGGTTTTCAACACGTGAATTTAAGGTGAAACTTATCTGAAATTCACGGTTTTGCTAATAACTTTTGAACTACTGGGCCGATTTGGCTGGGCCAGGGGAACGACAAACATTTATATCAAGCTTAAGCGTTCTCAGAATTGCATTTCGAAAGTTAGCGTGTTTCTTTTCTCGTAAATTCACGAAAAACCCATGCGAAATTCAGTATTTTGCTTATAACTTTTGAACCACTGCACTATAGGGAATTTTTTGGTATTTTCTGGCCAAAACCCTAAAAGCTGGGTTATTGACTCGAAATTTGGCAAGTTTATTTGGTGGTATGTTTTAAAGCTCTGCATAAAAAATTGGCATGATCGGACCTGACAATTCGCGATTTTAATGCAATTTTGTAATAAAATTTTGTAAATTTTTTTTACATCCACGCCCACAAAAGGGGGCGGACAAAAAAAATTTTTGTTGGTCCCTTCAGTCCAATTGCAGGACTTTAAACTTCTTGTGGCGTAAATTTTGTTAATTTTTAAGTAAATGTACAAAAAAAATTGTAAAAGATGGGTTTTGCGTAAGTATTCTTAGTTCTTTAAGGGGGGCCTTTTTTACATTTTCCAATTTTGCCCATTTACGAACTTGATCAGTACAAGACCATAAGACATATTCGTGCCAAACATCAGGTAGCTAGCTCTTTTGGTTTGGACAGCATCGTGCATTCCCCAGACGATTAGACTAACAGACGGTCGGAAGGACATCCCTAAATATATTTTGCCCATGGAGCCGCATGGCTTAGCGGATGAATACATCATACTCGGAAAGTTTCTTAATACCTCAAAGAGATATGGGAGTATGCAAATATAAGCAAAAAAAGTAGCAGTCCAAAAATATTTTTGGTTAAAAAATGATAAAAAATAATTAAATAGAAAAATTAAAAAAATATATAAATCTGCATTTTGAATCTGTACTTTGTACAAAATATATTTGTTTGCTCTATTGCTAATTGAAATTCATTTTAATAGATTTTAATACAGGATTTTAAGTACGTTGCTGTTGTAATAAGTTTTGTTCCCCAAAATGTAAAAAAAAAATATAAAAAATTAAATTTTGTTTTTGACGCTTCCGTACTAAGTAGCGGTAAAAGAGCTTGGTAAACAAAAATATGTGTGCTAGCCTACTTTTATATAGTATACTTTATAATGGCATCAGAAAAAAATTGTTTTGAACACATCAAAAATGGACTTTTGGCCAACAATTCCTTATAAATTCCCTATAGTGCACTGGACCGATTTTGCTGGATTGCAATACCAACCTGACCAGGTAAATGACCAATATATGTGCCAAAGTTCTTGAGCCTGCGTAAAGTCTTTTAAAAGCTAGCGTGTTTTCAACAGACAGACAGACGGACGGATGGACATCGCTAGATTGTCTTAAAATCGATCGAGGATCATGAATATATATACTTTTTGGGGTCCTGATCAATATTTCGAGGTGTTCAAAACGAAATGACAAACTTGTATATCACTAGAGTGGAGGGTATAAAAAAAATCTGACGAATTAAAGATTGTTGCTAGATTTGGCACAATCTAATACAACCAAAATAGCATTCTTTTTATTCAGTGTTCGCAATTACGTATGAGTAATAACAATGACAGTGAATAAATATTTATCATACGATGTGGTGTACTTGGAATTACATTTATGAAATAATATTAGAATTCTAGTATAATGTAGTATTCCTTGTTAATGTAACATTAGCTTATAAATACCCTGCGCACATTTTGACTTCGAACAGACTCATAAGAGTCTTTAGGCACTCAGAAACCATATCAATATGAATGTTTTTTCCCTTTGAAATGGTCCCTCTTTCTGCTCGCTCTTATATGACTCATAAGACTCTGAAATTATTTTAAATTTTAAAATGTTCATAAATAAGAGTCAAATATAAATATTTTAGGACTCCAAATTCAGATTGTTCTGAAATTATTTATATTTTGGAACCATTAAAGAGTCATAATTTAGGAGGGCTTAGAAAATTTTACACTGGGTAAGTTTTTTAAAAGTTAAAATACACACTTTTTTAAAGTAAACATTTTATTTTATCCAACAATTACACTGCGTGACAAAACTAACCACTATTTTAGAAAACAAGAGGTACGACCATCATTTCAATATACTTCGGACATGCTGAATCGAATGGCGTACTCCGTTTTTCGATGTATGGTACAGTTTTCATGTAAAATGTCATTAAAGATTGGCTGATTTTCAGCTGCTTTTTTAACAAAAAAAATTCCAAAGCTAATGATTTTTGAATTTTATGGCATGGAAAACAAAGATATAACTTGTAGCAATATTTCTAATATAAATTTGGTTTAAAGCTTTTCATCTTAACCCCTTTAATTCGCGGATTTCTTAATTTTTTTAAGTTTTCGCGAAATTAACCGCTAAATTGGTCTCTGATAAAAACTTGCATTTTGTGGATCATAAAGGCGTCCATGACACTACGAATAGTGGACAAAAAACATCTATGTTATATGGACCATCATGAAGAAAATCGCGAAAAACCGCTTTTTTGTATATGGCAGCATCACTTTAGGTGATGATTTGAGGCTTCATCTTTTAGTATATAATGTGGGAACCTTAAACAATGAACTGACCCAAAATTTGTCCAAAAAAGTTTTCATTTGCAAAAGTTATCTTAACAAAAACTATAATTATTGTATCGCAAACACTGAAATAACAGTATTTGTTAAGATAACTTTTGCAAATGAAAACTTTTTTGGCCGAATTTTTGGTCAGTTACTTGTTTAATGATCCCACATTATACTTATACTAAAAGATGGAACCTTATAACATCTCGTAAAGTGATGCTGGCATATACAAAAAAACGGTTTTTCGCGATTTTCATCATGATGGTCCATATAACATAGCTGTTTTTTGTCCACTATTCGTATTGTTAGGGTTGCATTTTTGATTCATTAAAAGCAAGTTTTTTATCAATGACCAATTTGGCTGTTTATTTCGCGAAAACCTTAAAAAATTAAGAAATTCGCGAATTTAAGGGCTTAAATTGAAAAGCTTAAACCAAATTTGCATAAGAAATCTTGCTACAAGTCATATCTTTGTTTTCCATGTCATAAAATTTATAAACCATTTACTTTGCAAATTTTTTTGTCGAAAAACTGGCTCGAAATCAGCAAATCTTTAACGACATTTTTCAAGAAAACTGTACCATACATCGAAAAACGGAGTACTCCATTCGAATCAGCATGTCCGAAATATATAGAAATTATGGTCGTAACTCTTGTTTATTTTTTAGTGTTCCGCAGTGTTATTTTATTTTATCATAATACAAATGATTTTCTGCAGTGGGACATTTAGTGTAGAATGACACATCTTTTTCGAAACCTAAACCAAATTGGAAAATATGTGTACAGTTGTTGTTTTTATACTGTATTAATAAGCTTCTATCAGTTCAAGTTCGTACTTGTGGTCATGTTCTGATTTTTGACAAAAAAAATTATTCTTACACTCAGAGAAAATTGTAAAACAAAAAACAGTTGGTTGTAAAATTAATTCATAAAAAATAATATTTTTTTCTAAAAGATTCTAATCAGAATTTGAATTCACAAATTTCGATCAAAATTTCCTGATTCTTATAGCAAACTGCATTTGAAATTCGTAAATTACAATAGCAATATTCCAATAACAATGGAAATTTGATAAATATCAATTGTGAATCAGTAAAGATTAAGGGCGAATCCTTAATATCCAGTTACCTGCAAACTTAGCAAACTTTTAGCAGATTTTTCTGCTGAAATAGATATTTTAAGTAAATTCTCTGTCATTGAGTTTTAGAAAAGAACATTCTGCAATTTTACTGATTCTGTTTATTAAATTTCAAAATATTTTTGTGCAGATTTTTAGCAGATTATTTTGTTATTTTACAGAAAAAGTCTGTTGAATTGTTTTTTTTTTTTTTAATGTTCTAAGTTGTTTTAAGATGCCCTTTTTTAAATTTTTGTAAAATTTTAAATCCTTAAATTAAAAGTTCATACAAACAGCTATTTTTAAAATGTCTGTTTGATTTTGTTTATGATTTTTTGGCAGTATTAAGACTTTTGTAATATTTTACTTTCTTAAAATCTAAAGACTTGGTGGGATGCTATATATTTTAAAAGATTTTTTAAAGGATTTTACTAGGAAAATATAATAAAAACTCGCTTGAAAATCGCAAAACTTTAAAACAAAATATCTCTTGATTTTGACTTGACCTTGGCGTTTTGGTGTGTCATTTCAAAAGCTAAAATTATACCTACAGTGCTATTGTTCGTAAAAGATCAATTGGCTTTCGAAAAAGAAAAGAGAGCCATCTTTCATATTTAAAATGAACTAACTTTTCGTTTAGTGTACCTACTCTCGTTTACTTCCTTCCGTATGTTCAAAATTGATGTTGTTTTTTGTATGTATATTTATTTGTGTAGTAAGTAGTTGGTGTGTGCTGCATGCATTGTGTTGCATAGTCGTCGGTACTTAACTGCATGTGTCGATTTAGTGTCAAAATTTTGTGTGTAATTTTGCGGCATCAGCGGATGTTCGTGTTATAAAGCTTCTGCCTTTGTCATTGTATTTGTTGTTGCACATACAAGTAGAAGTTAAACAAATGAAATTGCGGATGTTTGAAAATTTGTTTAGCATAAACAAGCGCCACACAGTGTTGTGACCTTGGCCATAAATGGTCAAACTAAATGTCATAAAACTTAAGGTTATATGAATTTTATTTTAAGAAAACATCATAAATAAAACAAATCCAAAACAGTTTATAGATATCTTTAATAGTTTTTAAGTTACATGTCTCTAAAGTTGAACTTTTTGAAATATATCATATTTTGGTTTTAAAATCTTTGAAATCCAAATGAACTTGTAACGGTTAAATAATTATATTGCATTTAAAATTCGAACTTATTGGTAATGAAGTTTTAAGTTAGATATGTTGCTTGAATGATAATACTGTTTTGGTCGACATAAGTTAATTATATGGCAAGTAACGCTGTTATAAAATGAGTTCCAAAGAAAATACTAATTTATTTTGCAAATATCATATTTGATAGTCAGCCATTTTTGTGGCCCTCATTGGCGCGCTTAGTTCTTTGCAGAAAATATTGGTATAAGTATGTAGATTACAAATACCAAAAGAACTCGTCCACGTTTTTCCACTTTTTTTTTTAATCAATTTTTTTTTGTGGGAACCCGAATATAAATTTGGAAATTTTTTTAACGAAAACACCAAGATGCAACAGTTGTCTTTGATAATTTGAAATGTATTGCGAAAAATAGTTATTGAACATATATAATAAATCGGAATGCAAAATGAATTGGTCGGTTAAATTTTATTTAAATTGGTCCAAGAACCATTATTTGTCATCCAGGCCTGACACAAATTAGATGCTTGGCTAGACACCAGTTGTACATTAACAGATGCAGACTTTTATTTAGAAAGATTTTGTTGAGGAAGTACGTTGTACTATATTTTTACTTGCTTATTTTATACCGGTCTTTTTGAGATAGGCATATCCCTGCTAAAACTTAAAAACAATATTCAACGTATTGTAAATACTACGTGCAAAAATGTTGTAAATTATTGATAGTTTTAAGGTCAAAGGATTTCCCTGAATTTTCTCAAGTCTTTAAAAAAGGATATTTATGCGCTAAGAATATCCTAAGGATAGGTTAAGGATAATAAGGTATTTTCAACATTATCAGAACAGAATTTCATGAAGTACGAAGGATTTTTTAAACTTTTTTTTTTAATTTTTTAAGGACATTTTTAATATATCATGAAATCCAGCAAAGATTTTATAAAATCTGACCGAGGGTCTTCAAATTTATCTAATTTTTTGTACACATGTGCTCTATAGAGCCAATTAAACATATCGATTTTCAGTTTTTATATTTAAAAAAAATCGCGATTTTTTCGCGAATTTAATTTTCATCAAAAATTGAAAAATCAAAAAAGTATGCTACTTTGAATAGCCATATCTTCGGAAGTACCTATCGAATTTCTTCAATTCAAAAAGCATTCGATTCAGACGATAGTCTTACTTTTTATTAATGTAATAAAAAAAAATATTTTTAAAAAAAGTGCATTTTTGATGCAAATGCATTTTTTGGATGCATTTTTTAAAACTTTCTCCCCCTTCAATTTTTTTTAAACCTACATAAATCGAAAATATAGCATTTTTTACACAAAATTGCGTACAGATTTTTTTGTGACGGAGTTTCGTAAAAATTTTGTAATTTTTTTAAAAATACCTTATTGGTTTTTCCATACAATTTTTTCATAAAATTCATAAAATAACAAAAAAAAATTTTAGTCTAAGGAAAAACTACGTAAGCATTTTTTAAAAAAATCACTAAAATTTTGTGAAACGCCGTCACAAAAAAAAATGTACCCAATTTTATGTAAAAAATTCTATATTTTCGAATTATGCAGGTTTCAGACAAATTGAAGGGGGAGAAAGTTTTAAAAAATGCATCCAAAAATTGCATTTGCATCAAAAATGCATTTTTTTAAATAAATAGTTTTTGTTAGTGCATTGTTATAAAAACGGATTATCAGTTGAATCGAATGCTTTTTGAGGCGTAGAAATCCGATAGATACTTTCGAAGAAATGGCTTTTTAAAGTTACATACTTTTTTGATAAAATTGCAAAATAAATATTAAATTGATTTTTTGTATGGAAAAAATCAAATAAGTAGTTTCAAAAATATCACGAAAATTTTTTTAAACGCCGTCACAAAAAAAACGGTACTCAATTTTGTGTAAAAAATGCCATATTTTCGAATTATGCAGGTTTCAAAAAAATTGAAGGGGGAGAAAGTTTTGAAAAATGCATCAAAAAATTGCATTTGCATCAAAAATGCACTTTTTTTGGAAAAACTTTTTTTTTATTGCATTGGTATAAAAAAGGACGAACGTTTGAATCAAATGCTTTTTGAATCGTAGAAATCCGATAGATACTTTAGCAGATATGGCTCTTCAAATTAACATACTTTTTTGATTTTTTAAATTTTTGAAGAAAATTAAATTCGCGAAAAAATCGCGATTTTTTTAAAATTAAAAAAACTGAAAATGGATATGTTTTATTAGCTTTATGGAGAATGCATACCGTTAATGTAAAGAAAATCGAAAGACCTAAGGTCAGAAAATAGCATTTTTTATGTGTTTTCTGGTGGATTTTGTGATATGTATTACATCCTTGCTTCAATTTTTTCATTTGATTAAGATTTAAGGTATATTCTAAGTGTTGCGGATGCAAAAATTCATGAAGGAATTTGAATTTTAAACTTTTTCTTGACTTTTAAAAAAAAGGACATTTTCGAGGAGGGCGTATCCTTGTTCCGATTTGCACAAATTTTGGCAAATACATTGAGCATATTATAACAGTTGGATTTTCAAAATTTCATGAAATAACTCCAATTTTTACCCTTTTTCTGAACGTTATTTTAAAAAGGACATTTTTGAGCTAGGCGTATCCTTGCTCCGAATTGGACAAAATTTTGTAGAATAATTAATGGCAGTATAGGTAATAACTCTAATAAATAACATGAAGATTAAAGCGTTAGTTTTCGTTTTATGCCGTATTTTAATTTCAGGATATATGGGAAGGATACGAATCCTTGGGCGGATATTGACCAAATTCAAAATTTTTCTTGATCTTATCGATCTTAACAAGTGTTCCAAATTTTAACGCTCTAACTTAACTCCTTCTATTTTTGGCCACTCTTTACATGAAGACGCAACACTGTGCGCCATTAACATTGTTAGTGTATGATTGTGTGTGTAAGTGTCTGGGTTACATTTTGTTACACAGACTGGTAAACGATCTTAACAAAAATTTTAGAAAGAACTTACGCACATACACAGAAAAAAATAAAAAAAATTTTTGAGTAAATTTTTAATACAATTGAGTAAAAAATTACTCAATTTTCCACCAGTAAACGATTTAATAGTATTGAGTAAACTTTTAATAAAAAATTATTAAATGCTTAATAAAAAATTTGAGTAAATTATTAATTCACACAATTAAATCTTTACTTAAAATTTTTTTATATTTTTAAGTAACTTTTTAATTGTGTCAAGTAAAAATTTACTCAATATGTATCAAATTATTTTTTTAAAAAGTTTAAAAAGTTTCTAATTTTTTTTCCAAAAAAATTGCTTTTACAAAATTTACCTAATATACTTATGTCTTCAAGACAAAGTAAAATTTTATAAAGATGATTTCAAACTTTCATATACATATACAAAAAACAATAAACTAAATGAGAATTCAAAACACCAAGAGAAAAAAAAAATAAATAAAAAAAATATTAAATTTGTATTAAATTATTTACTCAAATTTATTTTCAATTTTTGAGTAAATTTTTAATTGCGTCAATTAAAAAATTACTCAAATTTTTTTTAAAAAATTAAACAAGTGATTACTCAAATTTGTTTCCTCCATATTTTTTTCTGTGTAGGGCAGGATAACACAAAAAACGAAACAAATACATAACAATAACACTGCTTAACACGAAAGTGTATTTGGCTTGTAATTAAAAAAAATTTAAGAAAATTTAAAATGTTTAAAAACATCGTTTTATTTGCTAAAAAACAAAAAAAAAATTAACACGTTGAAAAAACTCATACAAGATTTTCTTAAAAAAAGAACGACCACAAACTATTTTGAAATTCAGCAAACAGAATCAGTAAAAGCGCAATAAAATTTCTGTTATTTAAATTCTGATTATTTTTTATTAAAAAATAAATATTGTTTTATTCGACCTCTAAATATTTCTACTCAAAATATTTCTGTTATTTTTTAAAATTGAATGACATTTTAGCAAAAAAATCAGCAGAAAGTTTGCTAAATCAAATTGAAAATTGAAAGTCATTTTACAGAGTTTTTGAAGGAGTTTTCTTTTGGGTGTGTGTATTATGGAATTCCATTAAAGGAAAACTATATTTTTCTTATAGTTTAGAAAATTTCCAAACTTCTAGTTAAATTTTACTTAATTTAAGGAAAATTTATGAACTAACAAAATGCAGTTCTTTTTAGAGAGTGGCAACCTTATAATTGATGTGATTCAGAATAAGCCGTGTTTTTTGGTTATAAAAATGTGCATGTTGTTCTCTGCGTCTGTAGGACCCATATAAACGAATATACATATAACTATAAATGAATGTAATCGTAATCCTCTTTAGAGAATTTTATTTGCTGTGTGGAGATTTTGTTTTAATTAAATTCTAAATTTTATTTGCATGTTGGCATATTTAGTAATTACGCTACATTAAAGTGGCATTTTTTTTACTTTTGATTTTCCCAAGTGTCCTGGCAAATTTTAATTGTCCTAAGCCTAAAACTTATGTGCTACAAATTTTTACAAGGAATTCTAAAATTACAAAAAAGCTGGTAATTTTTACTAGGAATTCTCGCAAAATAGGAAGTAGAACTACATTTTGGCCAGACACTCTACCCATCGTGCCAAAGTCACATGATACAAACATGTTTTTATATTTCTATAAATAATTTTGTGATTTTTTTTCTACAGAAAAATAACCTACTTGTGTAGGTAAAAACTAATGATATCTCATTAAAAAATACCAACAATTTAAAAAAAATTACTAATCATTAAAAATTTAAAGAATAATCAGTAGTTTTTATTTACAGAACAAAAATAAATGACTTTAAAAATTAAATGTTAGGTTAGGTTAGGTTAAGAGGTTGACGTAATGTCCACAAGACCAGTTCCTGATCCAAAGTGATACCTCGAAAAGGGGGGGGGGTTGGTTTTTGTTGTTGGCTGCTTTACATATTAATCATAATTCACTACTGCCTTCCTGGTAAATGATGATTTATGTCTCCATATATGTCTCATCGAGTTTACTTAGCCTAATATATTTAAGCATCTTCCATGGGTTGACATCTCTAAGTTCCTCCAGTTCCTGAAAGAAATAAAAGCCAAAACAATTAAATCGAGTGCGAGATAGTGCAGGGCACTGACAAAGATAATGGAATGAATCTTCCACTATCTCTTCGTCCCCACACCATCTGCACAAGTCATCTCTTATCAATTTTAACTTTTTCAAATAAGCTTTCAAGCCAGTATGGCCTGTAATTAAACCCACATACTTCCTGAGGTCTGATTTTTCCATATAAAGTAGTGTTTTCTGGATACTTTTTCCACCGCGAGTCCACAAGGCCTTCGTTTGGATACAGTCCTGGCTGCTTTCCCATTTCAAATCTTCCTGTCGTTCAAATGTTCTCCGTATTTCGGAATAAATTGCATCCAGGCCCGGATGCACGTCGGTCGTTATTGAACTTAATGGTAAAACTGCTCCCATACGAGCTAACTCGTCAGCTTTCTCGTTTCCTGGAATATTCTGATGACCTGGAACCCAGCACAGTCTTAAAGAGTGTTGTTCGATGAGAGCCATAAGCTCTTGGCGACAACGGCTGACAACCTTTGATCGAATATTCCTGTTATATAGTGCCTTTAAAGCCGCCTGACTATCAATGTAAATAATGATCTCACTAGAGTAGATCGGCCTCATTAAAATAAGTCTGGCTGCCTCTGACACTGCATGCAGTTCCGCCTGAAAAATATTACAGCTGTCCTGTATCCTTAAACTGTGTTCAATTCCCAGTTTCTCACAGTAGACACCGCTACCTGTTCCCTGTGGCATCTTTGATCCATCCGTGTAGATTGCAATGTGCTGTTCCCCAACAGGTGGATTTTCCCAGAATACTCTAGATGGTATTTCAATTGTTATACCTGCATCCCACACGATATGTGGAGTCATATAATCAGTCACACAGTCATCATATCGATGGTCTCGTATGAGTTTTGTGTGTCCATAGTCTCGAACTTTCAGCGCGCAGTTTTGACTTAGTCTCAGCTGTGTCCTAAGTGCGTATTCCTGGATGTAAAGATCCAAAGATGGCAAGTCCAGAATCCTACTTAGACCATGTGTGGATGTTGTCCTTCGTGCTCCAGTGATACTTAAGGCGGCCACTCTATTAACCCTGTTCAGGTACGTGGCGTGCGTGCTCTTTCCTACAATAGGCCACCACACTACTGCACCATGTGCCAGTGTTGGTCTAACAATTGCCGTGAATATCCAGTGTATAAGTCTTGGTTTAAGACCCCATGTGTTTCCAATAATTCTCTGACAAGTATACATGGCTGCATACGCCTTTTTCACTCTCTCCTTTAGGTTTTCGAGCCAGTTCAATTTCCTATCAAAGATTATGCCAAGAAACTTGGCACTATCAGACAGTGTCAGACACGTTCCCCCAATATGTGGTAATCGAAATTCAGGTATTTTTCTCCTCCTTGTGAAGAGAACCGTTTCCGTTTTCTGAGGATTTATTCCTAGTCCACAGGCCGAGGCCCACTTATAAAGCGATGAGAGAGCATGCTCCATAATGTCGGATATTGTGTCCAGGGATATCCCTCTTGCCAAAATTACTAAATTAAATGTTAATGAAAGTCTTTATTTTTTAGTGTGTTATTTATGAAACAAAGGACAGAAGTGGTCATTAATAAAAACTGAACATCAAGCAAATGTTTTTTCTTTTAAAAACGACTAAACGTAAAATTTTTAAAATAAAATACAAACAGTTAATGACATAATTTTTTAAGTGTAGTATTTGAACTTTAATTAGAATATGAACTAAGAAGGTGTAGTCTAAGCTCAAATTTACATCTATTGTTGACCTAATTCTACAAAATGGTTGTATAGTCACTCTTGACCGACTATAACATCCGTCTTGTTACTCTCGTAAACAGATTTGAGCTATAAAAGTTTTTCTATTTGAGGTTGTTTAATTTTTTTGTTGTTTTGTTGTTTTTCTCATACGGGGTAATTAAAAACTATGTTAGAAATTACTTTGTAAGTTCATTAAACTTTCAAGCAGCTTCCCTTTAATTGAGCAATTTTCTTCAGCTTAATTTCTTTGTTAACTTAGCATTTGTAGCAGTAAAACGAGAATAAGAAAAACTTGTGTATGCCACAGAATATTTTAGTAAAATGGTTACAACAACCAACTAACAAGAAACAAGGGCAACTAACACAGGCTGGTTTTGTGTTAAATAAAATATCATCCACTTTTTTACTAACATAAAAAAGTAGCTAAACGAAATAAATAATAAAAAAAGTGTAATGAAAAAAAAAAAATACTCAAGAGGTAATTTGTTGGAAAAGGTGTTGCAAAGAATGAAGGAAATAGTTTAAAAGTTGTGGATGTAATTGCTTAACATGGTTAGCAGTAAAAGTGGACGATTGCAGCGATTTAACGAAATACCAGGAATTTTATTTTTACAAAATTTATTTTTAGCAAATTTTAAGTAATTAGTAAAAGGTTTTATCTCTTCACCTGCTATTTACACTAACAGTCATATTAATCCAATATTTTGTATACCATTTGCACATAGTATATTCTTAACTAATACTTCTTCAATTTGGCTTAGTATTTCAACACACACACACCCACACTAACCATCACTTGGCCTTTTCTTCGTATATCAAATTTTCTAATATGTTTGCAGGTAGGTGTGTTTAAAACTTTAGTGTATGTAGTGGTAGTAGTAAGAGTTGTGTGATAATCAAAGTGCATAACCTCAATTAAACAGTCCAAACCCTTTACTTCCGGTGACATCTACAACAATGAAACAGTAACACTTGTATGTATGCACTTTAGTAAGCAATATATTGCAGGCAGTAGTTGTAGCACAAGCAGCAACAATAACAAAAATTGCAGACTACAAAAAAAAGGAAAAAGTAAAAAACAAGTTATCAAATGCTGACACATGTTTGTCACAGTTGTTGTAACATTTCATGCCTTTAGGCTTTTTTGTGTTGTGCAACATAAACTTATGTTGTTGTACGTATGTAGTATTTGAAAATACGAGCTTATGAATTAGAGTAAACTGAAAATGAAGTAAGCACTCAAAAAATTATGCCATTAACTGTTTGTAGTTTATTTAAAAAGTTTTACGTTTAGTTGTTCTTAAAAGAAAAAACATTTGTTTGATGTTCAGTTTTTATTAATGACTACTTCTGTCATTTGTTTCAAAAATAACACACTAAAAAATAAAGACTTTCATTAACATTTAATTTTTAAAGTAATTTTTTTTTGTTCTGTAAGTAAAAACTACTGATTATTCTTTAAATTTTTAATGATTTGTGTATGATATTTTTTTTAAATTGTTGGTATTTTTTAATGAGATATCATTAGTTTTTACCTACACAAGTAGGTTATTTTTTGTAGAAAAAAAAAAAATATCAAAAAGTTTTTTATAGAAATATAAAAACATATTTGTATCAAGTGACTTTGACACGATGCACAGTGCCACATTTGGCCAATCTAGGACGACAAAAATCCAGTTTTAATTATATTGACTTGAAGTTCGGTATAAATGTTCGTTTTGACTTCGAAAATAACATTATGAAAAATGTGGGAGGCCGGTTAAGGGCCACGCCCACTTTTTTAAAAATTTGTAATTTTGGTTATAATTTCTTTAAATTTGGTATATATACTCTCAATGACTGTAGAAATAATATCACAAAAAAAGGGGGCGGTCAGACAACTGCCACGCCCACTTTTTTAAAATATGTTTAAAAAATATGTAAAAACAAGGTTTACATATCGCCCCACTGTAGTCGGCGTCGCAGACGGTCGCAAAGTTAGCCGTTGAAATAAGTACTATGGATATTGGTCAATATATCTGAAAAAGTCCGGCGACCAATACGGACCAAACACAAAAGTTCTATTCCATCAAAAAAAATAAATATATAATTTTCTTTTCAAAAATTTGTATTTTGTTAGAAATTTAATAAAAAATAGAAAAATTTGTTTTAAAAAAAAGAAAAGCTATGACTTAAAGCATTTAAATATCCTTTAAAATTACCACAAAAGAGTGGATTAATATCTCTTTTTGTTCAAAAGTAACAACAGTTTAAACTCGACTTAATTTATGCGAAATAATGTACACTAGTTACAGGATTTTACAAGATGCAACTTTATGCACCCACCTGTTAGTAACGAACTATCGATCTTATATAATTATTTCCGTGCTATTAGGAATGTTCTATAATACATACAAACATATCATGAAAATCGGGGAACTTTTTTTTTTTTTGATTTTTGTCGTGCTAGATTGGCCAAATGTGGCACTGTGCGATGGGTAGAGTGTCTGGTCAGAATGTAGTTGATTGTGGGATTGATTTCCCAAAATTATATTAAAAATTAAAAAAAAAATTTCAATAGAAAATTGTAAAAAATAACCTACGAAATCATTAATTTTTAATGATTTCGTAGGTAATTTTTTTTCTAATTTGTTGGTAAAAATAACAGAACTATCATTAATTTTTAATGTTTTCGTAAGTTTTTTTTTCGAATTTGTTGTTAAAAAAGAATGAAAAAACATAATTTTTTAATGTTAAATGTTATTTATTTTCGAAAATTTTGCCAACAGTAAATAATAAATGTTGATGTTTGTTAAAACAAATGAATCATTACTGGGATGGTTTTCAATTGTTTATTCACTGTTTTTTAATGTGTTTTTCATTTGGTTTTGCCTACAAAATATTTTGAGTGAGGGAATATGATTAATTCAACTTGGCCTAATCTATAAATATTAGGACGGAGAAAAATAACCTTTTTTCAGATTTTTGATATCGTCGGTGTTGAAACAGTTGCCATTTCGGCTAAATATTAACAGAAAACAATATTGTACCTGTTGGGCAATGTCTTTTGGTTCCTTTTTTGACTTGAAAATCGGGAAGCGTTAAACAAAGTAAACAAAAAATATTAAATTTTTTTTTTTAAATGTAAGATAACATTAGGACATTAGTCAAAGATAATTTTTATGGTAACACAGTGCAACAACTAAAATTAGAATGGGATAAAAACAAAAGCAAATGAAAGTTGACATTTTTCATAACCATAACCTCAAAGTTTTGGTTTTTTTTATTATTATTAGTTCCTGTTGTTCCTAAGAGGAACATAGGGCCGTTCATTTTTAAGACATTATTGTTTTTTAAACTACAAAAATAATAGAAAAAAGAAATCCTTAATAAAATAAGTATTTTTTTTTTTAAATAACATTTCTGATTACTGTTGTAAATAAACAACAAACAGCTTATGACATAATTTTCTTAGTGTACGAAATTCCACGCAATTTTTTTAATGTGCATTCAAAATATTTTGTAGGCAAAAACAAATGAAAAACATATTTTAAACAAGTGATAAAACATTTAAAAACCATCCCATAAATTATTCATTTGTTTTAACAAACATCAACATTTATTTTTTACTGTTAATAAAATTTTCTAATAAAAATAACATTCAACATTAAAAAAAAAACTTCACTTTAATTTTTTTTACCAACAAATTCGAAAAAAATAACCTACGAAAACATTAAAAATTAATGATTTTTGTGTTATTTTTACCAACAAATTTAAAAAAATACCTACGAAAACATTAAAAATTAATGATTTCTTTTTTTTTTTTTTTTTTGTTTTTACAATTTTGTAATGAATTTTATTTTAAAAATTTTTTAATAAAATTTTGGGGAATCGATCCCGCAATCAACTACATTTTGGGAAGACGCTCTACCCATCGCACAGTGATTCGTTTCATTGGCAAAAATCAAAAAAAAAAGTATGTCTTCAATGTTGATGATTTTTTGTATTTTTACAGTTTAATAGTAAACTAAAAGAAATGTGTACTTTTCTGATTTTTAAGAAGTCATATGTTGCCACAAGAGGGCGCTAAAGTATGGAAATTCAACGCTATTGTGTTAAAACCTAAAAATTGATTTTTATAGGTTTACTAAAATAATTATGAAAAATCGAATTTTAAAGAAATCAACGAACTTTTTTTTGCAAAAGTTACTTTAATATATTAGCTAAATGTTGTATTTGCATTTTTTTAGAATTAATATTAAAATACATTTTTGTATTGCTCTGAAATCTATATTTTTTCTACCGAATTCCCAAAAATTGACAAATTTTGATGGAATGCATAAAAAAAGTTCGTGAGTCAAAAAATTATTTTTTTTCGCTTTTTCGATAGCTCGGACTATGGTTTATAAGGCAAAACAATAAAAATAACTAAGTTTTTGTCTGAAGTTGGAAAAAAGTTAGGTTTTTTTTTGTGTCTTTATTTAATTTTTTTTAAAAGCTATATTATTAATGGAAAAAATATTAGAAAAAAATCCAATATTAAGTATTTTTTCTTTACACATTGATATATTATATAGTATTCTGTAAAAATATAATACAAAATCAGAAAAAAAATATGCAGTACGTGGGCCGTTTTGCTTTAAAAGTTATCTATGACTTTTACTAAAATCCCCAAAATCACCAAATTTTAATGGCCCTCATAAAAAAAGTTCGTGGATAAAATTTTTTTGTTTTTTATTTTTTTTGTAGCTTTAACTATGTTTTATAAGATCAAAAAATAAAAATAACTAAGTTTTTTTTTTTAAGTTGAAAAAAAAAATTTTTAAAAAAATCTAAAATTGGATTATTTTTTTTTTTTTATTTATTTTATTTACTGTAAATAAATTTAAAAAATACATCAACATTTTTGTGTTTTTTTTATATAAAGGGGTTTATTGTATTGTATACCATAAATTTATAGCAAATAATTCGATAAAATAAGTATACAGTGGGCCATTTTGCTTTAAAACCAGTATTTGATTTTCGTTGGTATCCCAAATCAAAACCAAAATTTTTTTTTAGATACATAAAAAAAGTTCGTACTTAGAAATGATTTTTTATTGATTTTTTTAACATCCTGGACTGTTTTCTATACGATCAAATAATAAAAATAACTAAGTTTTTGAAAAAAACGAAAAAATAAAAATTTTAAGTACCCAAAAAAATTTTTTTTTTTTTAAGTTTTTTGTTATTAACGGGGTATATACTTAGGAATAAACCAAATATTAAACGAGTTTACTTAAAACTTATTTTGAATAAATTTATTTTCGTAATGCAATAGGAAATAAGTGTTGCGAATGTTTTGTTTTTGCAGTTATTATGTATTTTTATATTTTTGACTATATTTAAAAAAAGGATATACAAACAGCTTTTTTGTTACCGCAAGCAACTCAACGAATTTTGGCACACTTATTAACGCCATTTGATCTAATCTATATTAAAAATTTTATAGCAATTGAAACATTTTTAAAATAGTTACAGCGATTTCAATAAAAAGGATATATGGCAGCCACGCGAGTCCTTGCTCAGATTAAAATACAAATGTTGTACGTCGATAGTTATCAAAATTTCTAGGACAATAACTAAGTTTAGTAATTTTATAGCAAGTTTTGTGGCTAAAACTCCACTTTTAAGTTTCAGGATATACGACAGGTACAAATGTCCTTCGACCGATTTGCTCAAAATTTTTATTTTTTTTCTACTAATTAATTTTGTGCTTGCGTACCAAATTTGGAAAATCGTTGACAACTCTTTCTATTTTATTTTTGTGATTAAGCTATATTAACACTTTATTGCAGTTTTTAAAAAGGATATGTAAATAACTTTTGTTTTACAGAACCGATTTCAGCGAAATTTGGCACACACATTGACATCACTTATTAAAATTTTTACAAAAAATTTCAAGGGTATCGAGTAATTTTTGAGCGATTTACAATATTTTTAAGAAAAAGGATATATGGCAGCCACACGAGTCCTTGCTTCAATCCAGAAAAAAATTACACATGAAATACAATATAAAAATTGGTAACATTGACAAAGTTTGGGAATTTTGTGACTATTTTTGTAGTTTTAATCACATATTTAAATTTCAGGATATATGGGGGGTAGGCGTGTCCTTGCTCCGATTTTTCCAAAAACTCGTTTTTTTCTTGATTAGATAATTTAATGCTTGTGTACCAAATTTCAGAAATCTGCGACCAATATTCTATTTTTGCCCACTCGATATATGGGAACGAATCACTGTGCATCGTGCCAAAATCACTTGATAAAAACATGTTTTCATATTTCTATAAATAATTTTTTGAATTTTTTTTTCTACCAAAAAATAGCCCACACAAGTAGGTAAAAACTAATTACTTATCTTCAAAAATTGCCAACAATTTAAACAAAAATAAATTACACAAATCATTAAAAATTAAAGAATAAGCACTTATTTTCACTTACAAAACAAAAATAAATGACTTTAAAAATTGAATGCTACTGAAAGTCTTTATTTTATATGTTGTTATTTTTGAGACAAAGAACAAAAATAATCATTTAAAAAACTGAACATTGAACAAATGTTTTTTTCTTTTAAAAACGACAAAACTTAAAACTTTTTAAATAAACTACAAACAATTAATGACATAATTTTTTTAAAGTATTAATTCTTAAGAAACTTTCCTACATGTACTATATAACGGACACGTTTTAAAATTGTTTAATTTTCTTAGCACTCTAACCTTAGTTTAGGTAAAGAGCATATATCACGTTGATGTCTGGTGTTATTGGCATTGTTCTTCCTAGAGCTGTTGCTCTTAATGTTCAGGACAAATTTGACACTTGAACTTATTGTTTTCTTCATGAATATGAAATAATTGTTGTTGTCAAATTTATTTAAAGTGATAATTTATTTTGTTTTAAAATTATGCATATAAAATTTTAAAAGTGTTTGGTTTATGAATGAAGATTTCAATAGATGCTTTAAGAAATTTGGTGTACATCTCACTTTTTTTTCTAATTAGAGATAAATAGCTTTTCCGAATTACTTAAGACAAATTAATTGCTGAAGCGTGTTCAACGCAGTCACAGGCCCGGATTACCCTTAAGGCAGAGTCGGCAACAGCCTAGAGGCCCACACACTGTGGGACAAAGTACCATTCGGGTGTTCAAAAAATCATATCTCGTAAACTATTTGTCTGATGAAAAAAACTTCAATAGAAAAAACATAGCGGAGAATGTAGGCTTTCAGAATATTATAATATGAGATACCCTCAATGCACTGTATAAGTAAAGGCATCCCTGAGTGTGGCTCAAAGTAAAAAAGGCAAAAGGGGGACATTTTACCCCCCCCCCCTTCCTGTAATGCAAAACTCCGATGTGATCTTTTAAAACGCCGACACACGTATACATTTTTTTTCTTCTGATCTACTAAAAACAATGTACTTACACAATGGTAGACACAATGGTGGTTCGAAGCTTAAACTCCATTTCACAATTTTTTTTTACAACACACAATTTTCTTAAATTTGCATGAATTTTGTGTGAAAAAAACATGTTCCATTATTTTGTATTGCAAAACATAACCAATAGATACTACTACTACTATTATTTTTTCCTATAACAATTGTATATCTTTCTAGAATTGGAAAAAAATTCAACACACAAATGAAACCGATATGTTTCCTTTAGAAATCCTACAGGAAAATAAACAATATGTGATGCTAAAGCGTCAAATATATCACTTGGTTGGGATGGAAAATCCCCAAAGACAACAAACACACTTTCAGTGTTTGTATGTATTTTTTTTAACACACAAACCTCAATCGGTGGAAAACAATTACAAACAAACACCAAAACACACTCTCATGTACATTGTACATGAGACGGTATTAAACGACAAACACACGAATACATTGAAATCTGAGGTGTTGTAATAAGATCCATGTGTTTATAATACTATGTATCCATAGAAATCTTTGAAAGAACTAAATGATGGTTATTGCCCAAAGTATTTTAAATGAATAAATAGGTTTTGGATAATGGAATTCTTCTAAGGGCGGATTACTCAATAAAAAGTTAGCTGCTAACTGCCGATTTAACGGAGCCTTATGTCAAAATTTGTATGAAAAACTTAAATTTAGCGGAGAGTTATTTTTTAACGGAGCATTGAGTAATCCAGCCTAATCTTGACAATCTGATCTTACAAGTCCGGAAACACGTGTCGATTAAGTCTTGCCAAAAATGACCAACATAAATAAATTTAAAACAGAAAAATAACTTTTTTGAGAATTATTCTATGAGAATATCATTATTTTAATTTAAAGGAAATAATGACCTCGAGCTAGAAAAAAAACTACTCAAAATATTTTGATAATGTTTTGAAAGGATATTGTTGAAATCCTCTTTCCTGATATGACAAAATAAAAAAAAAAAATAAAAGAAAATTCTCCTCTTTGATGTACCATCAATTGAACAGTTCATGCGAATAAGGACGAATAGACCATTTGTATAATTTTACAAATGACGATAAAAATGCAGGAAACGGTTTATATTTTTGTGAACTTTTTTGCATTAATGGATTAGTGTATTATGCAAAAATGTTGGAAAAAATATTAGTTTTTAGCCGTTTCCTGCGTTTTTATCGTCATATGTAAAAAAATACAAATGGTCTATTCGTCCTTATTCGCATGAACTGTTCAATTGTTCACTCTAAAAATTATGTCATTAACTGTTTAAGTTTATTTAAAAGTTGTAAGTTTATTTAAAAGGTTTTACGTTTAGTCGTTTTTTAAAGAAAAAACATTTGTTTGATGTACAGTTTTTATTAATGACTACTTCTGTCTTTTGTTTCAAAAATAAAGACTTTCATTAACATTTAATTTTTAAAGTCATTTGTTTTTTGTTTTGTAAGTAAAAACTACTGATTACACTGTGCAACAAGAAAAATGAGCCTCAATGGCTTCAACGCCATTTGAAAGTAGACAATCAAATGGACAAAATCACCAAAGGGTTTTGCAAAGTCAGTTTGGATTTCTTTTTTATAGCCCACTGAAGTTTTTATTTTTTTATCAAAGGCGTTTGGAAAACGTCAAAAATACTATAATAAAAACTCATCTGAGCCTCAAAATATGATTTGATGTCTTCAGTGAAATTGTATGGCGGTTCTTTTCTTAGAACATTTTAACCCTATAACTGCCATTTTAAGGGGACATTTTAGTCCTTTTTCAAAAGCTAAGCACAGAAGTCTAATAAAGCGTCCATTTAGAGGGTTAAAATGTTCTACAAATATTTTCCCCATAAAATTTCACTAGGGGTTGTCAAATGTTCAAAGTTTGTGCCACATGCGCAAAATGCTTAAAAAGGGTTAAGTATAAATAATCAATGTTTGATATTGTTTTTGCCAAAGCAGTGTTAAAATATATCGACAAAAAACAGTGCAAATATACTTCTGAGCTAAAAATTAAGATCTTATGTATTTTATATAATTTTAAGATGATTATTTTCTTTGACCAAATTAACCCTCTAGCTACCGTTTAACGGGGTCATTTTTGTCCTTTTTTAAAAGAAATACAAAAAAGTCTATAAAAAAAGACTGTTAGAGAATTAAAATGTTCTACAAATATTTTCTGCATCAAATTTTACTAGGGATCGTCAAGGCCAAAAAATACATTTGGACTATGTAAAATGCTAAAAAAAAGTATAGTTGTAAAATTTGCACATACAATTTTTGCACATACTTTTTTTAGCATTTTACATAGTCCAAATGTCTTTTTTGGCTTTGACGACACCTAGTAAAATTTGGTGCAGAAAATATTTGTAGAACATTTTAACCCTCTAACAGTCTGTTTTTATAGACTTTTTTGTATTTCTTTTAAAAAAGGACAAAAATGACCCCGTAAAACGAAAGCTAGAGGGTTAATTTGGTCAAAGAAAATAATCATCATAAAATTTTGTAAAACACATCAGCACATCATTTTTAGCTCAAAAGTATATTTGCACTGTTTTTTGTCGATATATTTTAACACTACTTTGGCAAAAAAACTAACAAACATTGATTACACCGCTCAACAAATCGAAGGTTTTTGGCTCCGGTTTGAAGTTTGATATAAAATTTTTAAAGATTTTGACTCGCTGATTCCTAATTCATGCTCCAAATTTTTCCATCACGTCTAGAATTTTAATTATTCGCGGTTGAAAATGCGAAAAAACGCGACTTTTGCCTTTTTTGAAAGCCTGCACAGCAGCCGCTGGGTGGAAGAAAAATCTGGTATAAACCGTGAGAGTAGAATTTAACTATGATCTCAAAAATATGATCAAAAAAATTTTAAGTTGTTGCACTATTATTGGCTAAACATGCATTTTAAAAAAACACTATCAAAAAAATTAGAAAAAGCACCATTTTTAAAAGGCTCTAATACAATAACCAGATGATCAATCTTTACTGTGATGAGCTCAAAATTTAGGCAAAAGTTCATTATTTCTTATAGACTTTTAAACCCATTAAATATATCTTCCGATGTATACGAAAAATAACACAGAAATCTTAAATTTGTAAAATATTTATATTTTTTAGTTTTTCTTTGAAAAATATCAAAAAAAACAAAGGTATCTACCTTACCTTTTTTACAAAAATGTTAATTTTAACAGTATCATTTTAAAACGCAAGTAAAGCCCAACCAAACGTAATAATTTGAAAAAAATTGTGTTCTATGTTGGAGACCATAGACAAATTATACTTATGCGCTTTATACCAGATTTGTATTCCACTGAATGGCTGCTGTGCAGGCTTTCAAATAATGCGAAAATCGTCATTTTTCGCATTTTCAACCGTGAATAACTAAAAATCTGGACGTGATGGGAAAATTTGGAGAACAGATTTGGAATCAGGAGATCAAAGTCTACTAAAATTGATCATCAGAATTCAAACCGGAAAATGAGTGTTGAGCAGTGTTATTTATGCTTAAACCTTTTTAAGCATTTTGCGCATGTGCCACAAACTTTGAACATTAGACAACCCCTAGTGAAATTTTATGAGGAAAATATTTGTAGAACATTTTAACCCTATAAATGGACGTTTTATTAGACTTCTGTGTTTTGCTTTTAAAAAAGGACTAAAATGACCCCTTAAAATGACAGTTATAGGGTTAAAATGTTCTAAGAAAAGAACCGCCATACAATTTCACTGAAGACACTCAAATATATTTTGAAGCTGAGATGAGTTTTTATTATAGTATTTTTGACGTTTTCCAAACGCCTTTGATAAGAAAATAAAAACTTCAGTGGGCTATAAAAAAGAAATCCGAACTGACTTTGCAAAACCCTTTGGTGATTTTTGTCCATTTGATGGTCTACTTTCATATGGCGTTGAAGGCATTGAGGCTCAAAGCGATGACCCAAAATTTGTTGCACAGTGTTATTCTTTAAAGTTTTAAAGATTTGTGTAAGTATTTGTTTTTTAAATTGTTGGTATTTTTTAATGAGCTATCATTAGTTTTTACCTACACAAGTACTAGGTTATTTTTTTGTAGAAGACAAATTCAAAAAATTATTTATAGAAATATGAAAATATGTTTGTATCAAGTGACTTTGGTTAGAGTGTCTGGCCAGAATGTAGTTGATTGCGGGATCGATTCCCCAAAATTTTATTAAAAATTTTTAAAAAAACATTTCAATAGAAAATTGTAAAAGATAACCTACGAAATCATTAATTTTTATTGTTTTCGTAGGTTATTTTCTTGAAATTTGTTGGTAAAAATAACAGAACTATCATTAATTTTTAATGTTTTCGTAGGTTATTTTTTCGAATTTGTTGGTAAAAAAGAGTGAAAAAAAGTAATTTTTTAATGTTTAATGTTATTTATTTTAGAAAATTTTGTCAACAGTAAAAAATAAATGTTGATGTTGGTTAAAACAAATGAATAATTACTGGGATGGTTTTCAATTGTTTATTCACTGGTTTTAAGTGTGTTTTTCATTTGGTTTTGCCTACAAAATATTTTGAGTGTAACATTATAAGACAATTACAAATGCAGTCTTACTCCATTTGATCTTTATATTCACACGCATGTCATCCGGTTCATTTGAAAGGTTTATGTGTGGATGAGTCTTCTTCCATGCACTCAAAAAAAAAAAAAAAACTGTAATGTTAGCAAAAAAAGCTTGTAAATCTACAAGAAAATTTGCTGATATTGAACCCACAATTTTTTTGCTAAGGTTATCAAAAATGTTTTGCCAATAATTAGCTAACTAAATATTTTTTTTTTGAACTTAGTTCATACACATCTGAGGACCCCATTGGGTTCGGACCCGATAGGTCCAGACCCCGATGGGCCTAGACCTAGTTGGGTTCCTTAAAAATCGTCATAGTTTTTGATCCAAAATTTGTGTCTGTTTCGCTCTACCTTGCTTAGTTTTTGAGATACGTGATTATAGGGGACCACTGGGGTCTTGAGAATTAAAAAACTCGATAACTTCAAAAATATTACTCGGAGAGCTTTTGACTATTTTGCGGTCTTGTTCTACGTGTTGAGAGCTACAAAAATGGTTTTGGACTTTTTGTTGTGTCGGCAATATTTACCGAGATATGAGCATTTTAAAATTTTCGGGAATGCTAACTTTTTTGGATCCAAAGTTAGGGCCCATTAGGGTCCACACATGTGAAGAGGGCCGGCGAAAATAAAGAGCTCGAGAACCAAAAATGGCCTCCATTTTGCTCTATCTGGCTTAAAATAAAAAAAAAATTACCATTTATTTTGCTAATATTAGCGAAAAAGCTTGTAAAAATTTGGTCAACTCAATTTTAAATCTAGCAAAAAAAATTAGTTCAAATTTTTTTTTAAAATTGCTAATGCGCTAAATGAAGTTTACAAGATATTTTTGCTAACATGCTAATCTTAACTAAAAATTTGCTAAAAGTTAACTAACCAGCATTAGCAAAAAAAAAATAGTAAATCTACTAATGTATTATTTTGAGTGTGTCTAATTTAAATGCCTTTAGTGGTAACATTACAAATTACTCTTTTTTAGCTCTGCATTATTGTTTTAGAGTCATATACACTTAAAAAAGTTCTGGCAAAATTTGCATATCAATTGTTAATGTTGATTTTCTTCTTTACCAACTTATTTACGTTTTCAGCGTTACAGTTTTCGTTTTCAGAAAACAAAGAGAAAAAAATAAGATAAATTTATTGTGTAAAATGGTATCTGATTAGATCTATTACACTACTGAACATTTAAAAAAAACTTGATGCGACTAGGACGCAACCTCACACAGTTTATTGCAATTGTTCTAGTGATCACAAATCTGGTCTCCAAACTTTTCCATCACATCAGTTTTTTGAGAAAATTGAGGTCAAAGTTAAAAAAAAAAAAATTGCCATTTTGGGCATTTTTGACAACTCATAGCGGATGAATCCGATGTGATAGTGACTTAAAAAAGGTCGAGTGTTTACCTTAAATATTGCTCTTAAGGATGCTAAACTCATTTGGTCAGTCGCCTTAACTCTTTTTTTTCGCTACAAATCATGTGAAAAGAAACTTTAAGCGAATGGAACGCCACCTTATACACATGATTACTATAATTCTCCTGGTCACATATCCGGTCTCCAAACTTTTCCACTGAAATACAAAAAAATTCTTTGTTGGACATATTTGACATCTGATGAACTCGATGTGCTGACGACTGAAATAAGTCAAGGGTAAAGCATAAACATAACTCAGTTGATCAGTCGCTTTAACAGTTTGAGCACAAGTTGTCTTTTATTAACTTTTTTTTTTTCGATAAGACCTTTGGTGCGACTGACCAAATGAGTTCTGTATCTTAAAGAGTAAAACTTTACCCTCGACTTATTTTGAAATCGGCGATTTTTTGAACTTTGACCTAAATTTTTTCAAATATGTGATGGAAAAGTTTGAATACCGGATTTTTGACCAGCAGAACTATTTTAATCAAGTGTATAAGGTCGCGTCCTAGTTGCATTTTTCATGTTTAGTATTGTTATGGAAATAAGACTACGTTCACACTGTAAGAACTTACCATGGTAAGTTGAGATGATTTTATGATTATTCTTTATGCTAGTACAATTTGAAATGATTTTGTAAATCACTATGTGTTTTTTCTCGTTATTATTTATTATTTCAATGGAAAATCACGCAAGTCAAAAAGGATTATATGTTTTATTTATTTTTAATCAATAAAATTCTATTTTTCCCAACATTTTTTTTGAGTGTACAAATCTGTAAGCAAAAATAAAAAAGGTGTTAATGCTAAAGACAACAAAGCATAAACACTTTTGTACAACTAAAACTGTTGTTTATTTTTCACACATCCACATAAATGTATTTGCGTATACAGTAAAATCTAGCATGAATGGAAAAAAATTTTAAAACACCTTTTAAAAAATCGACTTATTGTTAGTTGAATTTCTTAATACTTATTCATATTTTTTTTTTATGTTAAGCCAACACTCAAGAAAATAGGTTATGAGGAGGAGGCCAGAGGAAGTGGTGTTTGTGGATAGTAACTGAAATTTAACAACATTGAAAGAAACTGGGGAGACCTCGGCGGGGAGATTATTTCACATGCGGCTAGTTTGACTTATAAGCGATAAATTGGACAATCGACAAAAAACGGATGTGACAACCTAGAGTTGCGAAGAAAAACTTGTGCAATAGGAATAAGTTTACTTGCCTCAGCAACACTTTCCATGGTAATATTATTAGAACACTATTATCTATTTTTTTTTGAGTGTAGACTATTTTGTCGAAAAAAAATACTTCGCCCTAGTGTACACTCAGTCACGCTCACGATAGTATCGTGTCTGTGACTACATTTTTTTCTATTATCAAAAAACATGCCACAATTTTATTGCAAATCAGAAATTCCGATATTCGGGATTTTCCTAATCCCGAAAATCCTTTGATTTTCCGATAGGAAGCCATAATACATACGTATGCGAGATTTTACTGTATACATAATAAATTGACTGTTTTGGTTGCTGCCCAGCACGCAATTTGCATTAATTAATAAAACAGTGTTTTTAAAGAATACGTATTTTTTATTTTAAGATTTAAAAAAATTGTTTTATATTATTTTACAGAAATAAGTAGGGTTGCGATTTGTATGCACTAAAAATCTTTTATTCCTCTTCTAATCGTAAAAAATTAAAAAAAAAAATTGTCCGTGGCGTTTTTGGGTGAAAACGCCAACGTCTCCCAGTGACCCCGGGAGACGTTGGACCTTCCTCTTCCAAACTTAACCAGCCTATGATAATAAGACATATTCATGCCAAACTTCAAGAGGTTAGTTTCTTTATTGAGAATTGCATTGTAGATTTCACAGACAGACGGGCATTCAGAGAATGTCTTAGAATCTATCATGGATAAATAATACACATACTTTATGTTATCCCCAACCGATGACAAAGTGAATATACCTCGATCTTGTAGTTGGGGGGTATAAAAATATATTTTTAAAAATAATGTACATAAAATAAAATTAGAAACAACATTAATATTAATTTTTATGCAAAAATAAACATTTGTTAGTTACAAATATGCAAAATATATGCATTTATAATCAAAATATGCCAAATTTGCTAAAATAAAATATATAAAATTCCAATTAGTTTAAAGCATTAATTCAATTTTGTTTGCTGGGTTAAACTACCTACTGGTCGATGGTGTTAGTACTCTTGCGTATGTGTTGATGTTCTTTTAGTCTTTTGAGCTTTGAGCACAAGAACCAAACAAGATTCATGATTTTGTTGTTTTGTTTCAATATGCATTCAATGTATGGTTTTTGTTGTTGTTGTTTGTTTTTCGTTTTTATACTTTTTGTTTTTTTCTTCGATTTCTTTGCATATACGTAAAATATAAATTTCAAAGGGATTCAATTGGAGTTAACATGCGTTTTTCTTTCTTCTTTCCTTTCATTTACAAAATAAGCTCAATAAATGTATTCATATAAACAATTGTAATACTCTTAAGTATTGAGAATAGCAAAGCAATGGTGGTAATAGAAAAAAGAAAATCAAAGACTGATTTCCATGAAATACTAAACACTTTATTTTAATTTGTTTGCGTATGTATGTGTAACGCCTGAAGATATGCTAAGTTTTATTATAGTTTATCCATCCTTAAGATAGACTATAAATACTTTATACAATAATCTAGATTTAAGAACTTTAATATTTTAAATTGATTTACAATTTTTTTATTTTTATTTATATTTCTTTTTTGATAAATGCTAAATTTAACAATTGTTTTTAAATTGTTGTTTATGGAAAAACAAAATATTAAAAAAAAAAACGATTTGCTCTAAATATGAAACTATAAATTTTCATTGCATACATTTAGGCATGCTTGCTTTTAAAATTTTTGTTTACTATTTTTTAGGAAAAATAAAAAGTAAAAATGCAACGTACAAATTTGTGGTTATTATTCATATCAGATTATGTGCGGAATCCTTGTTAAGATATTCTTACAAGGAAGGTCTTTTGCACTCAGCTTAAATCATGACTTAAGAATTTGTTGAGGAGTAGACAAAAATTAGGAGACACATTTTTTGATACGGAAATATTAGATTTACATATAGTGGGTAAAAAGTGACAGAAGTGCATAGCTCAATACTTGCAATTAATTATAAAACTAGCAAAATTTATTTAAAGTTATTCTCATTTGATATCCAATCTGTATTTGATTATCATGGACAATATGGATACAAAAGACTTTTTTTCAGAAAGGGAGACGAGTGTTTTGAAAATCACAAGCTGACTATAGAAAAAAATACTTTGCTTAATAGTTTGCCTAAAGTACTTTTCTGACATAAATATATTTTCCAAAAAATTTTTCTTATATAACGAATTAGGCGGTTCTAATTTGCTAACACATATGTAGTTCTATTATAAAAAAATGATTTACTGTTTTACATTTATGAATGAATACAATTTTACCTTTTGCGATTTCACAAGAAATATCCCACCACCATTTTTGGAGAAGCAGTTTTTTAATACGTCACACAGTGTTTTTTCTGAAAAAGTAAGAGGTTTGTAATTTGGAATTTATTTTTCATCAAAAACTTCTTTTTACTTAAATTTTTTAATCATTTTTCATTAAAAACTTTTTTTTTTTTCATCAAACAATTTTTTTTTATACCCTCCACTCTAGTGATAGAGGGTATATATAAGTTTGTCATTCCGTTTGTAACACATCGAAATATTGGTCTAGGACCCCATAAAGTATATATATTCATGATCCTTGATCGATTTTAAGTCGATCTAGCGATGTCCGTCCGTCCGTCCGTCTGTCTGTCTGTCTGTCTGTCCGTTGAAAACACGCTAACTTTTGAAAGACTTTACGGAGGCTCCTGAAGTTTGACATATATGTTGACCATTTACCGGGTCAGGTTGGTATTGCAATCCAGCGAAATCGGTCAAGTGGTTCAAAAGTTATGAGCAAAAGAGTAAATTTCGGCAAGGGTATTTTACGAATTTGCGAGATTAAAACCACTTTAACTTTCGAAAGACAATTCTGAGGGTGCTGAAGCTTAGCATATATATTTGTCGTTCCCCAAGCCTATTTGGTTTTGAGTTTCAGCAAAATCGGTCCAGTGGTTCAAAAGTTATAAGCAAAGCCCTGAATTTCAGATTGGTTTCACCTTAAACTGTTGAAAACTCGTTAAACAAGTTTTAACAGCATGGTGAAATACCAGTTTTCTTAAAACTTGTTGTTGTTATTTTCTTGCCGTGGCATGTAGTTTAGTTGTTAGACAAGTAAATATTTGTTATTGTGTTGTTATTGTTTTTGTAACTGTATGTAACGGTGTATAGTAAGTATTTTTGGAAAAAAATCAAAAAAAAGTGGGACTTATACATATGATTGAATGTTAGGTTGTTTTTGGTTTTTAAGGAAGAGGTTGGTAAAATAAAAACAGGGAAAATGTGAAATAGTTTTTTTTTGCATTACATATATGTAGGTATAAAACAACAAAAATATTTTACAAAGTAATCTTGTTACTCAAAGAAATTGTACACTGCAAAAAATTTTTACACTCAAAAAAAAAAAAAATGTTACACTCAAAAAAAAATGTACACATATTTTTTTTTTTAATGAAATGTCACACTCAAAAAATGTTGACAGTCAAAAATATGTTACACTCAAAAAAATTTGATTGATTAAAAAAAGATTTACTCAAATTAATATATTTCTAATAAAAAATTTTGAATGCAATTTTTTTAAATTTTTTTTAGAAAATTACTATCAGATAACATTGTGTAGGGTATTCATAGATTCGACCAAGTCGAATTTAATTTTTCTACTTGTTTTCATTAAAACTATTTTTTAATTACATTTTATTTTTTCATAAATTTATATTTTTTTTCATCAAAAATTTTTCTTTACATTAAAACCTTTTATTTTTTGTTTATCAAATTTCATCAACAAATCATTTTTTTTTTATTTCTTTTCATCCAAATTTTTTTTCATCAATGTTTTTTCGTCATATATTTTTTTTTACCAATTTTCAAAAAATGGCCACTTAAGAATTTAATAATCTAAAAATCAAAAAAATTCATTAAAATTTGTTCAGTCGTTTTTTCCATACGACTGCAACTGATTTTATTCTTTCTGGCAACCTTGGCAATTCCAGTTGAAAAAATTTTGAGTTATTAACTGTTAAAAATAAAAAAAACGATAGTTTATCTTTCAGATAAAAAACAAGTAGAAAAGTTAAATTCGACTTTGCCGAATCTATGAATACCCTCCACAATGCATTTTTTATAAAGGGTAGTACATTTTTTATCGTGAAAAAATTAACAATTTTGATTAGAAATATTTTATTTTGAGTAAAAAACTCTTTTTTTGCCTTTAAAAAAAAAAAAAAAAAATTACTAATTTTTTTTTTTTGAGTGTAAATTTTTTTTCGAGTGTAATGTTTTTTTCACTGTAAAAATATTTCTGAATGAATGCACGTACGTATGTACACAAAATATTGTCATTTTTGTAAAAAAAAAAAATATTTTTTTTTTTGTGTAATTTTTTTTTTGAGTGTAAATTTTTTTTGAGTGTAAAATATTTTATTTTGAGTAAAAAACTCTTTTTTTGCCTTTTTTTAAAAAAAGAAAAATTATTATTTTTTTTGAGTGTAATATTTTTTTCCAGTGTAATGTTTTTTTACTGTAAAAAATATTTCTGAGTGAATGCACGTACGTATGTACACAAAATATTGTCATTTTTGTAAAAAAAAAACTAAATTTTTTTTGTGTAATTTTTTTTTTTGATTGTAAAATTTATTTTGAGTGTAAAATTTTTTTTTGAGTGTAAAATTTTTTTCGAGTGTAATTTTTAAGTTACCAATGCTTTTAGAACTAAACAAGTTTAAAAAGCATTGCTTTAAAATTAAACAAGTTTGAAAAGCATTGTTTAGTTACCACCAATGCTTTTAAAACTTGTTAAAACACGTGGCATTTTAGATGAAACTAATTTGAAATTCAGGGTTTTGCTTATAACTTTTGAACCACTGGACCGATTGAGCTGAAATTTAATACTAAACAGACCCGGGGAACGGCAAACATACATGACAAGCTTCAGTAGTCTCATTATTGTCTTTCGAAAGTTATCGTGTTTTTTATCTCGTAAATTCGCGAAACACCCTTGCCGAAATTTACTCTTTTGCTCATAACTTTTGAACTACTGGACCGATTTGGCTGCATTGCAATACCAACCTGACCAGGTAAATGACAAACATATATGCCAAACTTCAGTAGCCTCTGTAAAGTCTTTCAAAAGTTAGCGTGTTTTCTACGGACAGACAGACAGACAGACAGACAGACAGACAGACAGACAGACAGACAGACAGACAGACAGACAGACAGACAGACAGACGGACGGACGGACGGACATCGCTAGATCGACTTAAAATCGATCGAGGATCATAAATATATATACTTTATGGGGTCCTAGACCAATATTTCGAGGTGTTACAAACGGAATGACAATCTTATATATACCCTCTATCACTAGAGTGGAGGGTATAAAAATTAATAAAAATATATTGCGTATATATTTAAAAAAAAAAAATTGTTTATCAAAATCTTTTTTTCATCAACTATTTTTTTCATTAAACACATTTTTTTATAAAAAAAAAAACAAGTGAAATTGTTAATGCGCGTGTGCCACATCTTTTATACCCTCAAAAATCTAAAAAAAACTTGTTTGCACTTAAGTAATACAATTTTATAATTTTTATAACCCCGCCCACAAAAGGGGCGGACTGAAAAGTAAAATTTTTAAGTTCTCTCAGTTCAAGTTGGCATTTTTTAAAGGTTAGTTTAGTTCTTCATGGAAAAGATGCATCCCTATGGTTCGGTTTCGTCCATTTACGAATTTTACCAGCCCATGAACACAAGATATATTTATGATAAATTTCGGGAGTTTAACTTTTTTGGTTTAGACTGAAATGTCTTAGATTTGAATTTGCTCATTTAGCGAATTTACAGCTTATTTGGTTTCGACTGAATCTTGTTTTCCACAGACAGATTGTTTCCGACTTTGCTCATTTACAAACTTACAGGTCATTTGCTTTTCACAAACGGATGGATATTGCTAGACTGTTAGAAACCATCATGAATCAATGATATATAAACTTAATGGGGTCTTCTACAGATATTTCAATTCGCATGGAATGACATATGAATACAAAATTTTCAGATGAATAGTTTTTTATCCGTAATTTGAAAAATACAGACACAGTTCTGAATATTTTAAAAATACAAACAATGCCAATCGATATTACATACAAAACTATATTACATAGAAAAAAATAAACATCAAGCGAGGTCATACAAAAACTGGTATATTTTACCACACTCAGAAAATTATGTAAGTTACTACATGTAAGTTGTTTGTATATTTTACAGTAGTTAGTTATTTTCAACTACAAAGTCAGTTGTTTTTGTATGAAAAATATCAAACAACTATTTCTGTTAGTTATTTTAAGTAGTTTTTTTGAATAACTAACAAAAAAGTACTGTGATGTAGTAACAGTTATTTAAAGTAGTTAATTTTATTTCTTTATCTCTGAAAAATTTTCAAAGTTTTTTTCCAAATAATAATAATAAATTTTCGTTTTTTTTATTTTTCACAACTTTTTTTTTTTAAAAAAAACTTGGATTTTGTCCTCAATTTTTTTTTCTGAAAAATTTAAAAAAAAAATTCCAAAAAATAAAAATAAATTTTCGTTTTTATTATTTTTCACAACTCTAAAAAAAAAACTTGGAAAAAATTTGGTCTTCATTTTTTTTTTTTGTAAATTTAAAAAAAAAAAAATATATTAAATTGGTTATTTTATTTTTACTACATGTTAGTCGTTTTGACTACAAATGTTAGTAGTTTTTACTACATAAGTCAGTTGTTTTTTTGTCAGTTAAAATAACTTACATTGTTAGTTGATTTAACTGACAAAAGTAGTTGACCCCAAAACAACTAACAAAGTAGTTATTTTAACTGACATTTTCAGTTAATTTTACTAACATAATTTTTTGAGTGCATATGTGACCACGCCTATCTTGCCCATTTTTTCCAAAAACTAAATCTTTTGTTCCATTTCTAAGTACCATTTTCATTACCATATATTTATATAAAATTTATTTATTTGATATAAAATTTATATTCATTTGAGAATTAAGAAAAAATTGTTGCAAATTTACTTACTTACAATAAACTCAGTTTTAAACTTGCAGCATTAACTTTCGTGTAAGACTTTATTTAAATAATTTTTCATACTACAACAATTTATTTACAACAATTAATTAAAACCCATTGTATTACACTCAGAAGAAAAACTCAGTCGAAAACTCTGTAAAACCACTTTTAGTTTTATATAGCAAACTTTGTGCTGATTTTTCTGCTGAAATGGATATTTTAACTATATTCTCTTCCATTTAGCAGATATTTTTGCTATTTTTATAGAAATATTTAGTAACCCGAGTAAAAAAGTTTTTGATATAATTATATATAATTTGATAAAATTATATCAAATTATATATAATTATATAAAATTATATAAAAAGGTAAAATTTTCCAAAAAGTTGGATAAAATTATATAAAATTATATACAATTTGATAAAATTATATCAAATTATATCTAATTTGATAAAATTCTATCAAATTTTATAAAATTTTATCAAATTATATATAATTTTATATAATTTTGTCCAACTTTTTGGAAAATTTTACCTCTTTATATAATTTTATATAATTATATATAATTTGATATAATTTTATCAAATTATATATAATTATATCAAAACTTTTTTACTCGGGAATCCAGTTTTTATAAAATTTTTTGGAAGACTAAATTAAAAAAAAAATTAAAAAAATTACAATCCCGAGTAAAAAAGAAATGATATAGTCATATACAATATTGTATAGGAATATAGATTTGTATATGTTTATATCTGACACTATATGTTTCTAGATAAAATTATGTATTGGAAAAAATATTTCAATAATTTCCAATATAGTCTCAGATAATGTTATATATTATTATATGTGGTCAGATATATTATTATATATGCCGTATATAAATATAAAAGATTGGCCGAATTAAATACAACTCCACATGTAAATATATATGGTACTATGTCAAATAATATATTATTATATTACAGCAAAAAAGCAACAATTTTCTAAGTTAATTTTGATATTATTTTATGCAATTTTATAAAAAAAATCAAAATTGTTGAAAAGAAAAACAAATAATAAAAATTATAACAAAAATAATTTTATATTTTTACCAAATTAAAATGATTTAAAAAACAAAACTAGGAAGATTGTTGCCAATTCTAATTTTAATATAACCCAAAAAGAAAAAACCCCAAATGAATTCAATAACTACATAAAAATATTTGTTTTAAGTTTTAAAATGTATGGCCCAATTTTTTTTTTTAAATTTATACGAAATATCCCCAGCAAAATTTTCTGTTCCAAATAATTGGTTCCAGAACGCATCATATTACCCTGCAACCGATTCTACTTAACGTTCCAGAATCAATGATTTTTTTTTTTAAATTGTCCCGAAAGCAATCGATTTTTAAAGAAAGTAGTTTTTTTGAAAAATAATTTTACATAGAAAATTTTGTTGTGATTACCATAGAATTTATTCAAGAATCTATTGCAGTTGGAATAGGTTCCAAAAACTTTTCCTGGGATCAGATTATATAATTTTTAATAAAATTTGATAAAATTTTACAAATCAACATTAGACCAAAATTCGGATCTAATTAAATCTAACAATATCATATATGATATTATTAGACAATTTTAGATAATTTCTGATACAGCCAATTTTGAGATCAGATTAGATCAATTAAAAGCTGCTACCAGATTAATTAAGATATAATTACATAAAGGACCAGATTAATTTTTTTACTCGGGATGCATGACTTTTAGTAAGAAAATTTAGAAATTTTATTAAAAAAATTTTCAATAATGTAAAAAATACTAAAAAAATTTTAAATGCTAAGATTGTTTATCGGAAATCTGTAGATTTTGCTGCTAAATTCAGCAGATTTTTCTGCCAAAATCATCAGATTTTTCAGCTAACATTTGCTGATTTATTTTGAGTGAGTTTTAATTCTGAGTGTATAACATTTTCTAAAATGTAAAATTTCGTTGGGATTTGGGGCATAGAATATGGTTTATTTCCTTTTTATTCCCAAACATTTTTTGTATAGAACATATGTGGCTAAGCTTTCTCAATATCCACAATTTTTAGGAGGTTTTTTTATGTTATTTTTTCGGGTTTTCTGTAATCACAAATATTGTTTTGCATTGCATATCTGGTACATAAAATACACATATCTCTCGTTTGTTTTTAGTTGAATTACATAAAATACACATATCTCTCGTTTGTTTTTAGTTGAATATTGGCAAATTATTATACCCTCCAACCACAGTATGGGGGTATACTCACTTTGTCATTCCGTTTGTAATGCATCGAAATATCGGTTGGCGACCCCATAAAGTATACATATGGGGCATTCCATGTGAAATCGGACACTTTGAAAAACTTTTTTTTTAGATTTTCCCAATTTTTTTACAGTTTTTAGTACCTTTCGAAAACTCCTTCGTGGTAAATTTTCAGATTTTTTTGATGACCCGTTCAAAAGATATCTAATTTTTAAAAATTGGTAGTTTGTTCCTTTACTCAAACTTCTTTTCATCATAACTTCTTCAATAATGGTCCAAATTTCAATTTTTTTTTTTCAAAATTTTTGTTTTTTTACGTACTTTCTAAAAAAAAATCCCAAAAAATTCTTAAAAGCGCTCTAGTATGCGATTTTTAAGTTTTATAATTTAAATCTCATTTTTGAAAATGTTTGTACTCTTCGATTTTTTTGAAATTTTTTTGTGTAAAACTTCTATCAATTCTACAAATTTTTTGCCCAGGAAGATCGTGGGATAACGATTATTACTATTTTTTTAAATTTTTTGAAAAAATATTATTGTAATTTTCCAATCTTAAAATCACTTCTACTGCTCCAATGGTGCGTCATAGAGGGGTCCTTTATAAGACCGACCCCCATTAATTTTTACGTCTTAACATTTCTTTGGAACAAACTAATACCCTATCTCCAATTTCTAATGGGGCTCCCACACAAAACGACATTTTTTAAAATTTGTTCCAACCGCTCTAACTGCCCAAATAGTGCCCTTAGAGCAACAAAATGTATGACCGACCCACAATATTTTTTTAGTCCAAACATTTTCTCTGAACACACCTATCATTAACTGTTAAGGCGGTCCCCATACAATTTTTTTTATTTTTTGTAAATTTGTTTTATTTAATCAGCTTCTACCGGTCCAATGGTGCGTCCGAGAGGGGTCATTATTGAGACCGACCCCAATTTATTTTTACCCTACAACATTTTTTCAAAACATACCGACGCCCTATCTCCACTCCATAAGTAGGCTCCCATACAAATAACAGTTGGAGCAAATTTTATAAAAATTTAATTTTGTATGGGAGCCTACTTAGGGAGTGGAGATAGGGCGTAGGTATGTATTAAAAAAATGTTGTAGGGTAAAAGTAAATGGGGGTCGGTCTCACTAATGACCCCTCTCGGACGCACCATTGGACCGGTAGAAGCTGATTAAATAAAAAAAATTTACAAAAAATAAAAGATATTGTATGGGGATCGCCTTAACAGTTAAAGATAGAGGGTAGGTGTGTTCAGAGAAAATGTTTGGACTAAAAAAATATTGTGGGTTGGTCATACATTTTGTTGCTCTAAGAGCACTATTAGGGCAGTTAGAGCGGTTGGAACAAATTTTAAAAAATGTCGTTTTGTGTGGGAGCCCCATTAGAAATTGGAGATAGGGTATTAGTTTGTTCCAAAGAAATGTTAAGACGTAAAAATTAATGGGGGTCGGTCTTATAAAGGACCCCTCTATGACGCACCATTGGAGCAGTAGAAATGATTTTAAGATTGGAAAATTACAATAAAAATTTTAAAAAATAGTAATAATCGTTATCCCACGATCTTCCTGGGCAAAAAATTTGTAGAATTGATAGAAGTTTTACACAAAAAAATTTCAAAAAAATCAAAGAGTACAAACATTTTCAAAAATTAGATTTAAATTTTAAAACTTAAAAATCGCATACTAGAGCGCTTTTAAGAATTTTTTGGGATTTTTTTTAGAAAGTATTTAAAAAAACAAAAATTTTGAAAAAAAAAATTTTAAATTTGGACCATTATTGAAGAAGTTATGATTAAAAGAAGTTTGAGTAAAGAAACAAACTGCCAATTTTTAAAAATTCGATATCTTTTGAACGGGTCATCAAAAAAATCTGAAAATTTACCACGAAGGAGTTTTCGAAGGGTACTAAAAACTGTAAACATATTGGGAAAATCTAAAAAAAAAGTTTTTCAAAGTGTCCGATTTCACATGGAATGCCCCATATACATATATTATTGATCCATGATCGTTTCTAAGACATTCTGTGAATGTCCGTCCGTCCGTCTGTCTGTAGATGGCAAGATGCAGCCAAAATAAAACAGCTAGCCTCCTGAAATTTGGCACGAATATGTGTTATGGTCCTAGGCAGGTTAAGTTCGTAAATGGGCAAAATCGGACCAGAGGGAAAAAGTTCCCCCTTGAGGAACTATACCAACCTCTGGAAAACACGATATTTTTTACGTGTTTTTTTATATTTTTGTTAAAAAAATGAAACAAGTTTATGCTAGAATAAGTTCAGAGTACTGCACTAGGACCAGGGGACTAAAAAATTTAGTTTTTTTTACCTTCCCCCCCCCCCCTTTTTTAGGGCGTGGATATAAAAAAATAGATTAAATAATGATAAAACTGTATAACTTTAGTGCAAAAAGCATAATAAATAAATTAGTAAACATTTTTTGAGAGGTGCAGGTGTGCCCCACTGCCCTTTCCCAAAGCCCCCTCCAAAAAAAATTCCCCTGTACTTTTTTTTACATGTTGGAGGGTATAAGAGATTCGGCTAACACTTTTATATATTTTCTATTTTTAAGTTTTTACTTTTTTAAGCTTAAAATACCTACGAGTTTTGAACTCTTGCTTGAACATTATGTATATCATGATAATGTTTTGCTGAAGATATAAAATAAAATATTATTAATTTTATATATTATTGATCTATCAGTCCGTCTGTGAGAGCCCAATGCACATCAATTCAAAACAAGTACATTCCCGAAATTTGGCACGAATGTGTCATGTTTTCACAGGCCGATAAAGTTCTTAAATGGACGAAATCGGACGAGGGAGAACTAAACGAACTTCTAAAAAACGCCAACTTAGACTCAGAGGACTTAAAAATTTAACTTAAAAATTTCAGAAAAAAAAATAATAAAAAATAAATTTTTTGATAAAAACAAGTAGAAAAGTTAAATTCGACTTGGCCGAATCTATGAATACCCTCCACAATGCCCTTTTTAAGTGATAGTAAATTTTCTAATTTGAAAAAAAAAAAATTTTTTGGTTAGAAATATTTTATTTTGTGCAAAAAAACTTTTTTTTATTAATTTTTGAAAAAAAAAAATTACTATTTTTTTTTTTTGAGTGTAAAATTTTTTTTGAGTGTATTTTTGTTTTGTTTTAGTGTAAAAATATTTTTGTGTGACAAAAATACCTTGTAAAATATTTTTTTGACTTACAAATGTTTTTAAAACATGTTTAACGGGTTTTCAACACGTGAATTTAAAGTGAAACTAATCTGAAATTTACGCTTTTGCTAATAACTTTTGAACCACTAGACCGATTTGGCTAAAATTTAAAACAAACTGGACCAGAGGAACGACAAATATATGTACTACACTTCAGCATCCTAGGAATTGCCGTTCGAAAGTTACCGTGTGTTTTATCTCGTAAATTCCAGAAAAACCCTTGCCGAAATTCACTCATTTGCTTATAACTTTTGAACTACTGGACCGATTTTGCTGGATTGCAATACCAACCTGACCAGGTAAATGCTCAACATATATGCCAAACTTCAGGAGCCTCCGTAAAGTCTTTCAAAAGTTAGCGTGTTTTCAACAGACAGACAGACAGACAGACAGACAGACAGACAGACAGACAGACAGACAGACGGACAGACGGACGGACGGACGGACGGACGGACGGACATCGCTAGATCGTCTTAAAATCGTTCGAGGATCATGAATATATATACTTTATGGGGTCCTAGACCAATATTTCGAGGTGTTACAAACGGAATGACAAACTTATATATACCCTCTATCACTAGAGTGGAGGGTATAAAAATGTTTTAATTAATGTTAAATTTGACCTGGCCGAATTCATGAATACCCTGCAAAATGTCCTTTTTAAGTGATAGTAAATTTTCTAACGCGAACAAATTTAACAATTTTGATTAGAAATATTTTATTTTGAACAAAAAACTTTTTTTCGTCATTTTTGTAAAAAAAAATACTTTTTTTTGTTGTTGTTACTGCAATAACATTTTTGAGTGATAAAAATACATTGTAAAAAATTTGTGTGTTTTACCAATATTTTTAAAACTTCTTTAAAGGGTTTTCAACACTTGAATTTAAGGTGAAACCAATCTGAATCGCATGTGAAACATGGAATCCATCCAACCGCGAATTGCAAACAATGCAAGCATTTGTGAATCGTTGTCTTCGTAGAATTCTTCAAGTATTCTGGCCTAATACCATTACAAATAATGATCTATGGATAAGGACGCGACAGGTTCCGATAAATACGGAAATACAGCGTCGCAAATGGTCATGGTTGGGACACACCCTACGAAAATCCCCAGGCGATATTGCAAGACAAGGTATAGAGTGGAATCCTCAAGGAAGCCGAAGGAGGGGACGCCCATCAAAGACTTGGCGGAAATTAGTAGAGTTGGAAGATGCGGAGGTTGGTGTGTCCTGGAGTGAAATAAAAAACATCGCTAGCTACAAACCCAGATGGAAGACCTTTGTTGAGGCCCTATGCTCCTAAATGGAACAACGGGAATATATATATAATCTGAAATGCACGGTTTTACTATTTGGCTTATAACTTTTAAACCACTGGACCGATTTAAATGCAATACCAAGTTGATCAGGCAAATGACCAACACATATTCCAAACTTCAGCAGACTCAGTAAGGTCTCTTAAAAGTTTGCGTGTTTTTAACAAAAAAACAGAATAACGGACGGACGGACATTGCTAGGTCGTCTTAAAATCGATCGACAACCAATATTTGGAGGTGTTATAAATGGAATGACAAACTTTATCACAAAATCTTTTTTAAATTTTAACTCAGTGAAACTGAAATAAATGTTTAAAAAAACCGGCCGTTTTTGGAATTTAGAAAACAATTTTTAAGATTTTTAAGATTTTTAAGATTTTTAAAACCGCTAAATCTTAAAATCGCCATAACTTTTGACCCCCTTGCGATTTAATTGACGCGAACGAATTTCTTATTCTTAAATAGCTTCTAATATTTGTGCCAACTTTCATCGATGTGCCATCAAAACAAAAATCACAACTTTTTTGACCTCAAAATTTAAGTCTTAAACGGAACTCCTCATATACCCTCTATCACTAGAGTGGAGGGTATAAAATTCTTTTCGGGTGTTATTTTTAATGTAAAAACATTTTTGAGTGAAATCGGTTTAGCGTTTCAAAAGTTATGAACTAAAATGTAAGAACACCTCGAAAATTTTGGTATATTCTACATTACCTAAAAATACAAAATGCTTTAAATTGGCTGCTGGTTGGCGGAATATGTGAGCAGAATTGGACACAGAATGGAATTTTTACAAGTACAAAACAATTTTGTAAAAAAAAAATCGCGGAATTTTTTTTTTCACAAAAAATTTTTTCCACAAAAAATTTTTTCCACGGAATTTTTGTTTTTCAAAAAAAATTTTTTTTGCAAATAATCTTTTACATTCGGCAAAGCCGAATTCAACTTTTTTACTTGTTTTCTCCTAAATTCGCGAAAAATCCGTGCCGAAATTCACTCTTTAAGCTAAGTAAGTTGTTGACCGGTAAAAAAAAATGTTTCGAAACATCAATTAATTTGTAGCGAAAATTTGATTTTTATGTTTGCTCATTGTCATACACAAAATAAATTTAATTTAAAATTTTTCTGTAATTTTTACCTATTTATCTAAATTAATTAATGTTTATAGTGCCAACAACTTATAAATGCTTCAATTTACTTCTAAATGTTAAATTTCACCGCTTTTTAAAAGGTCTGTACAATTTAAACAAAAATTTTGCTTATAGTGTTGATGCGTATTGATGCAGCATATACCGGGTTATTTTGCCGGTTTTTCACCAGCGAACAGAATACCTCTTCAGCGAAATTTTTACGCTTTTATAAAGCCAGTGTGAATTTTACGTTTTTTTTATATGGAGTTTGAACAGATTTTCACGTGAAAACCGAGCAACTTATGCACCTTTAGGTTATGACTTTTGCACCACAATTCATAGATCGACTTAAAATCGATCAAGGATCATGAATTTATAAGATCCTTGACCAATATTTTTTTTTATAAAAATTTGTTTGTAAAAAAAATTTTAACTAAAAACCGTGCATAACTTTTCAAGAGATTTCTAGCGTTTTTTTTATATAATTTGACTGCAGAGTTTAACTAGTGATAAGTGTATCATTGTTGTTGTTTTAGTTGTGTGGAAAGTTAAAGTATCAGTACATAGTTTTTGTTAGTTTTTTTTCTGTATTTTATGTGTGTAGTAGTAGTAGCCAATGGCTTTAACACATGCCTCGTTCATTTCCTTTTGTTTATGTTAAACCATTTGTCATGTATTCACAAAGACATACAACTACAATTAAAGTTAAGAGTTGTTTTTCAAAGCATACAAAAACACATTTTTTTGCTTTTTTTTTGGAAAATTCATTTTATATGTTCTTTTTTAGAGGTTGTTATACATAGATAACAGAAAGGTACATAAAAATGCCATTTTATTTTAGAAGTGACCTTTTTGGATATTAAAAATAAAAAAAATAAAAAACATATCTGATATGAATAACAAAATATAGAAAAAAAAAAATAGATTCATTGAGATAATTCCAGTTGTTACTAGTCAGTTCCAACAATCGATTTATTTCAACAGTTAAAACTAAAAGTATCTTTAAACAACAGAAATTCATTAAAAGGATCGAAAAACAAGATTTGCGTAGTGTTAACAAAATTGAGAATGTATAATTTGTTATGTTTAATTGATCATACTATGTCCATCAGCACAAAAATCCAATTTTAATCAAATGATAGTACAAACGGTTATGTAACAAATTTTAAAAGCTTTAGTTTAAGCCTGATAACGTCCAGATTGAGTAAATAATATATGTGTACTAGGGTCGATTTGGAAAATGAAATCATTTATACACATTTTTCAGAATTTTTTTAAAAATATTTCTAAGTCGATTTGTTCTAAGTTCAAACATTAAACATTAAAAAAAAGCAGTGGTGGTCAAAAATGCCAATTTTTTCTAGTGTATTTAAGAAATTTAATTTTTTGTTTGAGTTGTTAGAAAAATTTGTTGATAACTGAATAAAAACTATGGAATCATTTTTTAAATTTTTAATGTTTGAACTTAGAAAAAATCAACTTAGAAATATTTTTAAAAATTTTCTGAAAAATGTTTATAAATAATTTCATTTTCCAGATCGACACTCGTAGCGCATTTATTATTTACTTAATCAGGAATCTATCAAGCTTAAACTAAAGCAGAAAATTGAATATATATTTTTTTGCGATATAGCTCTCTAACAATTAAAAGAATGACCTTTATCTAAATCAAAAAACCAGGCGCGTGCCATTTAAAAGGCGGCTTAATTACCCATTGAAACATAAATGAGACCTCTACCATGAGTACATTTTGAGATAACAGCATTTATGTAAGAACACTTATGTCATGTACGATTTTCCTAATTTTCAAGACCACATACCTCGAATACAAACTAGAATGACTAGAAATCTTAAAAAATTGGAATAATCTATTTTTTGTTAAAGAAGAACTCAGTACTTAATTTCATTAAATTTGATTTCGGTCAAATTGAGGTGTTTCAACTCTATGTTAAATTAAATTTTCAAGTATGTTTACACATTTTTACATTATTGTCAATTTTACTTGCTCTTGGTAAGTGACCTTCGTGGACACTTTAAGTGTTTTGTCTTGTTGTGACAGTGATAATTTTGTTAGCTCTACATAACAGACAAATTAATGAAAAATATTTGTTCGTGTAATGAACATTTTAAAATAGAAAATACAAAGAGGCCTTAATTCATGGTCAGGTTTATTATAAATTACACTGTGCTACAAAAAACAAACAATTTAAATTTATTTTTAAAATTACCGAGTGTAAAATTGAAATTTTAATGTTATTACACAAAAAAATATGGAGGCAACAAATTTGAGTAATCACTTGTTTAAATTTAAAAACAAAAATTGAGTAATTTTTTAATTGACGCAATTAAAAATTTACTTAAAAATTTTAAAAACAATTTAAGTAAATTAAACTATTAAATTTAATAAAAATTTAATAGTTTTTTTTATTTTTTTTTTTAACTCTCATAGTTTTTTGAATTCTCGTTAAGTTTATAGTTTTTGTGTATGTATATGAAAGTTTGTAATCGTCTTTATAAAATTTTCCTATGTTTCTGAGACATAAATATGTTTTGTAAAGGTTAAAAAAACAAGTTTTTTGTTTTTTTTTGTAAAAAAATTTAAAACTTTTTTAAACTTAAAAAAAAAACAAATAGATAAATTTTGAGTAAATTTTTAATTGTGTCAATTAAAAATGTACTCAAATTTTTGTTTAAACATTTAATAATTTTTTATTAAAAATTTACTCAATACTATTAAATCGTTTACTGTTGCAAAATTGAGTAATTTATTACTCAAATTGGTTCAAGTATCGCAACTTTGGACACAGTAACATTGCTAATATGGACCGTATTGACTCTGATTACACAGTGCCCAAACTATTTTTCGACCGGAAATATGAAGTTAGATTTCCGGATCGAGAATTCTGGTCGACCTGGCAGGGCCCTCCTGCGAACTCAATAAATATCTTTACTGATGGATCGAAGCAATCGCATGGTGTTGGAGCTGGTTTCACGATACTGGAACTTGACCAACACTTATCTTTTAAATTACCCGTGGACTCGAGTATCTTTCAGGCTGAGATAGCTGCTATATCAAAAGCTGTGGAATATATGGCAAAGGAAAAAGGTGCCACCCTTAATTTCTACGTGGATAGTCAAGCTGCTCTAAAGGCACTCTTGAGCTACCAAATTAAATCGAAAACGGTTTTAAAGTGTTACGAGAATTTAAAACAACTTTGCTTAAATAATGAAGTTACCTTATTATGGGTACCAGGGCACGAAGGAATAGAAGGAAACGAGAAAGCAGATGAACTCGCGAAACTTGGAGCAGATGGCATAGGTACCACCATAATGCTTTCACCGCCACTCCAGCATTTCAAACTAAAACGAAATACCCTAACTGTCGCCAAAGCAAATCGAAGATGGAAGGAACTTGGGACAAGTCGTATAAGCAGAATTTTATGGCCACGCTATGATTTAGGAAGAACTAAATTCTTACTTACACTTACGAGAATAGAATGTCGTATGTTGACAGGTTTAATAACGGGACACTGTCTTGTCGGAAAACATGCCAAGAACATGAATCTTATTACGGACGCAAACTGTAAAAGGTGCGAGACACCAGACGTCGAAGAGACCATTGAACACATCCTGTGTCACTGCCCGGCTTTGGCACGAACTCGACTATCAATTATAGGAAGTTCACAGTTCGAGACTTTGGAGGAAATTACGAGGATAGACCTGAAAAGCTTGAAACAATTCGCAATGAAGGTCAATGTATTTAGTTTACATCGATAAGCGGAAAAAGTTTTGTGGTATCGCTATGGACCAATTGGTCTATGCGGAGTGCCCATCTGGCACCGCCACCCTAACCTAACCTAACCTTACTCATTATAAAAAATTTAAAATTTACAAAAAAAAATTGTTTAAATTTACCAATTTTTGGTAGTGATTGTTTTTAATCTACAAAAAAATTGCTGAAAAAATGGTAAACCATTAAAAGCATTTTTAATAAATTTTTTTTGTGCGGGACTTAGAAAATTTTAAAAGAAATTTTAGAACTTGGAAAATTTTTCAAAATTTTGTCAAATTTTTTTTTTAAATCGTGTTTATTAAGAAAAAAAAAAAAAAAAATTTGTCCGCGACTTGGAAAATTTTCCAAAAAAAAAATTTTTAGGACTTTTATCAACATTTTTTTTAAAATAATTTTTAATAATTCTTTACTCCAAAAACAAATGTTTTTGGGACTTATGTTAGAAAATTTAATTTTTTTTTTGTAAAACAACATAAATCCTCGTACAGTTTTTTTTTGTTAATCAACTACAATCCTCGTAAAATAGCAGCTAGCAAAAATTCTAGTAAAGTCATGAAAACTTGTAAGTTTTATTGCAGCAAAAAATCTGTAAATTTACAATTTTATTGGTAAAAATCTTGTAAAAATTATAAAAACGCTCATATTTTCTACTAGAAATTCTCGTAAAATAGGAGGTAGCAAAAAAAAAAAATAAATATTACAAACTTTTCTTGTAATTTTACAAGTTTTTTTTAAATGCAGACAAAAAATTGAAACAAAAAGAAATAACACATTTTTCGAATATTATATCAACAAATGAATTCCACGAATAATAAAAAAAAAAGATTTTTTTCTGCATACATTTAGTAATTTAAAAATTTTATATCTCTGATATAAAATTTATTTATTTTTTGTTTTTATTAAGTTTGCAAAAACTTTTTTCACCAATTATTTTTACTTTTGATATTAAGTTTTTTTTTTTTTCATTACCATCCAATTATAATTGGATTAAATTAATTATTTGTAAAAACATGAGTGTTAATCTGTTTTATAAATATTTAGGACTTGTTTTTCAGCACCATAAAAACAGCCGTTATTTGTTAAAGTATTATAATTTTTTTTGTTATTAATCTAATGGATTAACACTTGAACGAATATTTTTAATGGCTTTTAAAATAAAGTATTTACACATAAAGTACTGCTCAAAATTATAGCGCACTTTAAATTATTTTTTACAACTTATTGTTTCTATTCAAAAAATCAAAAAAATTTCAAGTTTTTTTGTGTCAATTAAACATTTTTATTCAAATTTATTTAATTAAAGTCACAATTCAGTTTTAAATAACAAAATAAAAATATCAGAGGTGGTTTTATAAAAAAAGTCTTAAAATGGACTGTTCATAATTATAGCGCACTAAAAAAAATCAAGTCATTAAATGAAAATTTGATCAAATTTCAAACACAGCCTGATGAAAAACTTGTTCCTTCAGCTTTTAAAAATACATTTAATCCTATTTGAAATCGATTTGACCGATTTGGAGCAGTCATTTATGGTTGCTTTCGATTAGATATCCTTCATAGCGCTGATCAATTCACTTTTATAGTTATTTGGTAGATTTAAGGGGCACGTTCGCTAGGATACCCAATGTTTTCAATTGGGTTAATGTCTGGTGACTATTTTAATATCTTTTGTCCAATATAATTGGGGAAAACTGTTGTTTCCGAACCAGTCCATCGAGAATTTCGCCTTATGACAGGGGGCTTTGTCACTTTGAATGCAGGCCTGGGTCGATTCAGACCCAAATATTTGATCAAAATATGATGGAAATTCTTCGGAAATTGAATTGATATAGCTGCTAGCATTTAAAAGTCCTTCTCAAAAGAGTAATAAGGCGGTACCATGGGCTGTAAAACATTTGCATACCACCACCACGTTGTGTGCTTGGCTGGAACCATTATGATTGATCCTTATCTTGCATTGTACATTGAAAAAATAAAAAAAGATCAACTTATCAGTTATTCGTCATGAATAAATTTTTATAATGAAGTAATAAATGGTTAAAATCCATCATTTGTTCGATGTACAATGCAGGATAAGGATCAACCATAATGGTTCCAGCCAAACGCACAACGTGGTGGTGTTCTGTTAGCGTATGCAAATGTTTTACAGCCCATGGCGCCGGCTAATTACTCTTTTAAGAAGGACTTTCAACTGTTAGAAGATATATCGATTGAATTTCTGAAGTATTTTCTTCATATTTTGATCAAATATTTGGGTCTAAATCGACCCAGGCCTGCATTTAAAGTGATAATGCCCCCTGTCATAACGCGAAATTCTTAATGGACTGGTTCAGAAACAACAATTTTCCCCAATTATATTGGCCAAAAGATATTAAAACAGTCACCAGACATTAACCCAATTGAAAACCTTTGCTCTACTACCGATCGGGCCCCTTAAATCTACCAAATAACTATAAAAGTGAATTGATCAGCGCTACGAAGGATATCTGGTCTAAATCAACCATAAATGACTGCTCCAAATCGGTCAAATCTATTTCAAATAGGAGTAAATGTATTTTGAAAGCTAAAGGAACAAGTCTTTCATCAGGCTGTGTTTAAATTTTGATCAACTTTTCATTTAATGAATTAATTTTTTTTAGTGCGCTATAATTATGAACAGTCTATTTAAGACTTTTTTTATAAAACCACCTCTGATATTTTTATTTTGTTATTTAAAACTGAATTGTGACTTTAATTAAATAATTTTGAATAAAAATGTTTAATTGACACAAAAAAACTTGACTTTTTTTTGATATTTTGAATAGAAACAATAAGTTGTAAAAAATATTTTAAAGTGCGCTATAATTTTGAGCAGTACTTTATATTGGAGTGGGCCGAATAAAGTTATTGTGGCAAAAGAAAATTAGAAAAAATGTTGTGGATTGAGACTGCACATGCATATCCACAAAAAAAAATTATTCCTAACTGTGACATCTTTATCGTGTACTAAAATGTATCAAAAAAACACAAAAAAATGCACCTTTTTTCACATTTTATGTATTATCACAAAAAATTACTTTTGTCGAATTTCGTCGAGTGCCGGGCAAATTGTGGTTCGTTTTGATCTAAAAACTCCATATTTAAGTTTTAAGCCAAATCGTACAATTTTAACCTGTGACGCTGGGGGTTAAAATTTAGCCCTGAAAAAAAAAAATGTTTGGTTTGTACTTTAACCCCCAGGGGCACGGCATTCCAAATCAGAAATTTAGATTTTGCATCACTGTGTAATTATAATCGAACATTTTAGGATTTATTGTTAGTCCCTTATAAAAATTTCGACTGATATTCAGTTAAATCGGTCTATTGGCCACAAACACAATTCGATTTTACTAAAATTTGATTTGTGTACATTTTTTATTCTAAATAAAGATTTAATAAAAAAATTTCGAATTGTCCCATGTTTGGACTTGGGTCCCAGGAGTAGGGTATTATATGGTTTGTATTGACCTACTGTAATTTTCTTACTTGTTTTTCATTAAAAGTTTACTCAATACTATTAACTTATAGTAATAATACTGTGAGCGTCAAAAGAAAGTGTACAGGTCTTAAATTGACGTAATTCGTTAACGAGAAGATGACAATAAAACCCATTATTATTACCAATCGACTATCATTTAAAAACACGATATAAAGGAAGCTTTAATTTAAGCTTAATAGCGTTCAGATTGAGCAAATTTTAAATGAGATACGGGGGTCGCGCTGGAAGTTGAAAATTTTTGTAGATGTTTTTTAGAACATTTTTAAAAAATATTTCTAATTTGATGTTTTTCAAGTTCAAATATTAAAAATTTAAAAAATAGTACAACAGTTTAAATACAGTTATCAACTCATTTTTCCAACGACCCAAACAAAAACCAAACCAATTTTTTAATGCAGTAAAAAAATATTCATTTTTTTGGCCTACAATTCTTTTGACCACCAATTTTTTGTAAACAAAGAAAAGATTTCATTGTTTACTAATTTAAGTACACCAAAGTGTATAGTACCTAAAGAGATATGAAAATAATTAAAACTTTTCTTTTTTACAAAAAATTGCTGGTCAAAAGAATTGGAGGTCAAAAAAATTCATATTTTTTTGCTGCATTATAAAAATTTTGGTTTTTGTTTGTGTTATTCGAAAAATGAGTTGATAACTGAATTTAAACCATTGTGCTATTTTTTAAATTTTTAATTTTTGAACTTGAAAAAAAATCAACTTACAATTAGAAATATTTTTACAATTTTTCTAAAAAATGTCTACAGATAATTTCATTTTCCAGCTCGACCCTCGTATCTCGTTTAATATTTGCTTAATCTGGACGCTATGAAGCTTAAATTAAAGCTTGGAAAATTCCTTTTTAACATGTTTTTAAATGATAGTCGATTGATAATAATAATGGGGTTTATTGTCAACTTTTTCGTTAAGGAATTACATCTATTTTAGACCTGTACACTTTCTTTTGACGCTCACTGTATATAAAGTGAGCTTAACAAAATTACTCAGTTATTGATTTCCTAACTGTTTGTGAAACAAATTAACAATTTGTAAACTTTTAACAAATTTTTGGCTACTCTAAACTTTTTATTAAACAAAAAATTATGAAACACACAAAAACGCCTCGTTATGTTTTATAAAATGAAATCCAGACATTGAAACGAATGAACTACAGAAATACGCATTTAACGGAGGAAATAAAACGAAGAGAACAGTCTTTTCAATAGCGTACTAGGTATTATTAAAATTACTGTTGAAAAGTAAACACAATCAATTTAAATTAATATTCGTTTTCGAATTACAATTGAAAAAATGCATTTAAAATACATATAAAATCAGATAAGCGCCGGGTAACGTTGGTAACGTTGGACTAGGATCTAGCGATGCTATTTTATGATAATGAAAAACTTTCGGATTTACAAGGTTTACAACGACGTACTAATATCAAATAAATCAGAGAACGGTTACTATTCAAATTCAATTTAGATTTTAATTTCATTAAAAAAAATCGCACACAGAGAAAACATATGACTACCGTTACCAATACTGAAATAAATTTTAAATACCGTTACCGATGAAAAAACATTCTGTTTATTTTGATTTTTACGTATTATATCGGTTTTGCTCCGGTTGTTCACTTAAAAAAACCTTGTAAAATGACAAGAAAAGTTCGTAACTTTTTTTTTTTGCTACCTCCTATTTGACAAGAACTCCTTGTAATTTTACAAGCTTTTTACCAATAATTTTGTAATTTTTCAAGCTTTTAAACAAACATATTGTTAATTTAAAATTTTTTTGACGCTGTAAAACTTACAAGGAGGTTTCGTGACTTTACTAGATTTTTTGTTACCGCCTATCTTCAAGAATTCCTGGTAAAAATTACAAGATTTTTGGTAATTTTGCAAGCTTTTTAACAATAAAAATCTAAATTTACAACTTTTTCAGCGCAATAAAACTTGAAAGGAATTCTCGTGAATTTACTAGATTTTTATGTAAAAAAAACTTGGAAATTTGTAAAATTACAAAAATAATTGTAAAATTACAAAAAATGTAAACTTTGGTCAAAAATTTTTTGCTAAACAAAAGGAAAACTGTAAAATATTGGTAAAATGGGATTACGAGACTTTTTCCAATACTTAGAAAAGTTTTTTTTGGGGGGTTTTAATTTTACATATTTTAAAAATTTTTGCAGATAAAAAACAAAATAAAATATTTTGAATGTACTTAAAAAAAAATGTTGTTCATTGCAAATCGTATTGTTATTTGAACAAAAACAATGAGGAAATCGGTACAACCAATGATAACATTCGCAATTAACTAAACGAATTCGCAATTTCCCTAAAAAGATCAGAAGAATTGCGTAAATATTTTAATTAAATTCTGAGTTCATTAATAGTATTAACTGCTACTGTATAATTATGTGTTGAAAAAGAACTAAATTTAACAGTTTTTCAATTTTATTAAATAAATTTGTAATTTTTTAAGTGTTTTTACAAATTTGTGACATTTTTTTAACATTTTCGGGAAATTTTATTCATAATACCGGTACGTACCGGTAACGATATTTCGGTAACGGTTTATCGAAAATACCTTTACCGTTACCGATATAAAAATATGTAATACAAATACCGTTATTCGTTTCAGTTGCCAACCCTGTTTATTACAACAAAACAATTATGCTTAAAAATATGTATGTCGGCAATCGCAAACAAAAATTTCGGAAAAAATTAAGTAAGAAAATTATGGTCGGTCAAGACTGAAAATGTAACACCCTACACAATTATTTGCCGAAAAATGGGTCCAGAATGGAAAAGTAAATATCGGATGAAATTTTAGATTTAATCAGGTAACCAAAGACCACGTAAAAACCCTACAAACAAAATTGCACTCAGAAAATTATGGAAGTAAAATGAACTGAATATGACAGTTGAAACAACTACTTTGTAAGTTGTTTTATGATCAACTACACTCAAAAAAAAATTCTTCATCACATTGATAAAACTTTGATGACAGATTTCTTCATATGGATGAAACTTTTCTTCAATATTGTTTTATAATATTGAAGAAAAGTTACTTCAATATGAAAAAATGTCATCAAAATTGAAGAAACAAGTAATGATACATTTCATTACGTCGTAAAAAAATGTCATCTATATGCCTGTTAAATTGTTTTTAATAAATAAAATAATAGTAGTAGTAGTAGTAAAATAATTAAATCAGTTTAATAAATATATTAAACAAATAGAAACAATAAAAAAAATTGAGCCACCTAAAGAGGAAAATCTTTCAAGCTAGAATTTTATGCACAAATACTTAAAAATTTTCGATTTATGCGAAAACCCTCTTCTTCCCTCTAACAGCTTTTGGCTGAGCATACAAACTCTGAAAGTTATAGCACACAATAAACGAAATGCATTTTTAGTGTAATTATTTGTTGATATGCATACGAAAGTTGCAAGAGGCTAAGCCAAACAAACAAGAGGTTCGGTGTTCAAATAGATATGTACATTTTTTAAAAATAGAAAATTGTAAGAAATTTTAAGAAAATAAAAATATAATAATAAATCAAAATAAAACTGAATATATGTATTTTGTTTATCCTTTAAATAAAAATGTATTTCAATTGTTGATGACACGCACCATCATAATGATGACACCTCTTCATCATATTGATGACACGTTACATTGGACGAAAATTGATTCTATATTTTTTTAAGTGTATATTAGTCTAGTTCATACCTGGCACATTTTCTTTAGGATTTTTGTATGAGCCACCCGAAATATATGTATATTAAGCATTGTGAGAAAATAACACGTGATTCTTTTTTAATTTTTTCATTAAGGTTTTGGGTTTGCTATCAGGCCCTCAACAAAATATGTGAACTAATAAAAAAGTATTGACAGCTAATTTTTTATACCCTCCAACCACAGTATGGGGGGTATACTTACTTTGTCATTCGGTTTGCAACGCATAAAAAGTCGGGGACCCCACAAAGAATATATGTTATTGATCTATGATCGATTCTAAGACATTCTATGAATGTCCGTCTGTATAAAACACGATTCAGTCCAAAAATATAAAAAGCTGGTCTCCTGAAAATTAGCACGAATATGTCTCATGGTCATAGGCCGGTTAAGTTCGGAAATAAGCAAAATCGGATCCGGGATAAAAGAGTTCCTTCTTAAAGAACAAAACCACCCTCTGAAAAAACGCCATTTTTTACATATTTTTTTCGCATTTTTAATATAACAAATTAAACCTTTTTATGTCAGAAGGATTATAATTATGTATTATAATTTTTTATATATATATTAGTTCCTTTAAACTCCTACAAGGAGCATAGGGCCAAAACAAGTTGCTTCCAATATTCTCGATCCGATGCTCGATGTTTAAGTTCATTCCAATTTAGATTTAGTTTGGACATCTCAATTGTTATCTGGCGTTTCCAGGTATGCGATGGACGTCCTGAACGGCGACTGCCTTGTGGTTTCCACTCTAAAGCTTGTTTTGCTATATCTTCTGGTGGTTTTCGCAAAGTGTGACCTATCCAGGACCATTTTCGCTTGCGGATTTCATTTTGAATCGGTTGTTGGTTGGTTTCTGACCACAGTCGAGTGTTGGAAATTGTTGAGGGCCAGTATACCCGCAGAATCTTGCGTAGACCTTTGTTTATGAAAACTTGTATGGCTTGTATGTCTCGAGTTGCTGCATTCCAAGTCTCGCATCCATATAACAAGGTGGATTTTACATTTGAATTAAACATGCTTAGCTTTGTACGACGTGACATGTATTATGACGAGTTCCACACAGGATTTAGTTGCCCAAATGATTGACGAGCTTTATTTATTCGGCTGGAGATATCTGCGCCAGAGCCACCGCTCCTGTCGAATATGCTACCAAGGTAGCAGAAAGATTCCACATCATCAAGTTGATGGGATTGTAGAGTAAACCTTTGCTCGTTGTTAACATTCATGCGCATTGTTTTTGTTTTGTCCATGTTTATCTTTAGACCTACGGATAGTGCGGTTTCATAGATAGTTGTTAACGTTGACTGCATATCAGAAAATGAATGTGTCAGCAAACAGATGTCATCTGCGTAATCCAGATCCTCTAAGCGACCTTGCAGACCCCACGTTATGCCTCGTCTATGACTTGTGGCCTTTTTCATTACTACATCGAGGACACAATTAAAAAGCAGTGGTGATAAAACGCAGCCTTGGCGAACTCCATTTTCTACAGAAATTTTTTTACTTAGTTGTCTCTCATGTAGTATTATAATTTTTTAATCATGTTATACATATATGGTTTGAATTGAGAAAGGTGTGAAAGAAAAATTTATTTTTCTAAAAATTTTTAAGACATCCTGGTTCGTTTTTTACTAGTTTCATATAATCCAGTTATCATAATCATCAGAAAAACTTTTAATGTCAAATTTATTCAGTTAATAGTCAATTATATTCTACTAGCTTACCATCCCGGTACTTCGTTACCGGTTGTATTGAATACCGGATAATAGAAGGATCAGGATTACTCTATCGATTTCAAAAAAATTTCCCTACGTAGTCTTTGTTTTATTTACTTGTGGACGTTTAAGTCTTTCATAAAATAATATTTCAATGAATAATTTGAACCATAAAATTTGAATAACTTCGCTGGTACGCCATCATGCTCGTTGTGAAAAAAGATATTGACAATTTTCGAGCCCTTATAACGGGTTTTGGGATTTTGAGTGAATAAATATTTCAGTGAAAAAAGAAATTGGAATAAAAATAATTTTGAGTGGAAAAACATATAGAGAGAAAAAATATGGAGTAAAAAAAACTAAATACGAAAAATTTGAGTAAAAAGTATCATTCCATATTGTTCCCAACTCTATTGCATTTCGTTCCCCGTTCTACTCCATTTCATTTCCAATTGCATCTTCTTTCGTTCCATTCAAAAATTTTAAATTTTAAAATATGTCCTTCTCTTGAGTGTTATTTCTGGGGCATTTAGTTTAATAGTTGATAGCTAAATGTAACCATTTGCCACCTTTCACCCTTAAAATTCAATTTTCCAAAAAACTGTTTTTTTGTGCTAGGTAATCCTATATTTAAAATATCAAGCTTATGAACCATTATGTCAAGAAATAGAAAAATAACTAAATTTGCCCTTTTTTATCCCCTGTACGATCGGTCGCGATCCTAAGAAACGAAATTTCCAAAAACAACTTTTTCCAGCATTCAAAATTTCAGTGCCTAGGATCATTACTTCATGAAATATAAAAAGTATCAAAAAACACTTTTTTACAGCTTTAGAAACAGAATTTTTTAAAAATACTTTAGCAGAATGTTTTTATTTCACCGAAGGCTCCTACATTCCAAAATTCAAGCTCCTACGATCATTACTAAAGGAACAGAAAAAAAGTACCAAAAGTACACTTTCTAACCCCCGTTAGAAACGGAATTTCCAAAAAGTACCTATTCCAGAATGTTTCTTTCTTCACCGAAAAATCCTACATTCGATTTTTCAATTTTCTAGGATCATTGTTTCAACAAATATTAAAAGTACAAAAAGAATTTTACATTCCTAATTTTAAGTTTCTAGAATCATTACGTCAGAAAATATCAAAAGTACCGAAAATACACATTTTTAGCCATTTTACCCCCAAAATGTATTTTTCCCACAATGTTTTTTTACCAAGTTTTCCTCCATTACAAATTTTAAGAATCTAGAACCACTTTTATCAGGAAATATAAAAAGTTTCTATGATTATTATTTCAGGAAGTAAAAAAGTACCAAAAAGTGTACTTTCGGTACTTTTTATAAAAGGTACTTTTTATAAAAGGTACTTTTTATAAAAGATACTTTTTATAAAAGGTACTTTTTATAAAAGGTACTTTTTATAAAAGGTACTTTTTATAAAAGGTACTTTTTATAAAAGGTACTTTTTATAAAAGGTACTTTTTATAAAAGGTACTTTTTATAAAAGGTACTTTTTATAAATGGTACTTTTTATAAAAGGTACCTTTTTTAAAAGGTACTTTTTGTAAAATGTACTTTTTACAAAAGGTACTTTTCATAAAAGGTACTTTTTATAAGAGATACTTTTAATAAAACGTACTTTTAATAAAAGGTACTTTTTATAAAAGGTACTTTGTATAAAAGGTGCTTTTCATAAAAGGTAATTTTTATTAAAGGTACATAAGTTTGTATGACCTTTATTTAAGTAAATAAAAAAAAGGACCAAAAGTACACTTTTTTACCCATTTTATCCCCGTAGAATCAACATTGGAAAAAACCAAGCCATAGCCAATCTTTTTTCCGGGATGTGAACCTACATTGCAAATTTCAAGTTTCTAGTACCATTATTTAAGGAAATGTAAAAGGTACGAAAAGTACAGTTTTTACCCTTTTTACCTCTTTAGAATCATCATTGGCCAAAATACAGCCTTAGTGGATCTATATTCCGGGAAGTGAACATACAGTCCAAATTTGAAGTCTCTATGACCATTATTTCAGGAGATATAAAAAGTACCAAGGGTACACTTTTTTACACATTTTACCCCCGTAGAATCATCATTGGTAAAAACCCAGCCTTAGTGAACCTTTTTTTCGGGAAGCGAACCGACATTGCAAATTTCAAGTTTCTAGTACCATTATTTAAGGAAATGTAAAATGTACCAAAAGTACAGATTTTTACCCTTTTTACCCCCTTAGAATCAACATTGGCAAAAATCCAGCCTTACTGTATCTATATTCCGGGATGTGAACATACAGTCCAAATTTCAAGTTTGTATGACCATTATTTCAGTAAATAAAAAAATAGTACCAAAAGTACAGTTTTTTACCCTTTTTACCCCCTTAGAATCAACATTGGCAAAAATCGAGCCATAGTGGATCTGTATTCCGGGAGCTGAACTTACATTCCAAATTTCACGTCTCTAGGACTATTATTAAAGAAAATAAAAAAGGTACCAAAAGTACAGTTTTTTACCCTTTTTACCCCCTTAGAATCAACATTGGCAAAAGTCTAGACGTACTGGATCTATATTTCGAGAAGTGAACATACAGTCCAAATTTCAAGTCTCTGTGACCATTATTTCAGGAGATATAAAAAGTACCAAAAGTACAGTTTTTTACCCTTTTTACCCCCTTAGAATCAACATTGGCAAAAATCCAGCCTTAGTGGATCTATATTCCGGGAGGTGAACCTACTGTCCAAATTTCAAGTCTCTAGCTTTAGCGGTTTGGGCTGGGCGATGATGAGTCAGTCAGTCAGTCAGTCAGTCACATTACTCTTTTATATGGGTGAAATCAAAAAATGTCAACCAAACCATGTAATCGTGTAATATCTCATACATGGGTTAAAGTATTCGCATATTTTTTAATGTACAACGTCGCATAGATTGGCGTTCTACATAACTAACAACAATCCGGATACTAGTAAGCTATTTTATACAAGTTATTTTAATTTTTGTAGGCCAAATGTAAACTCCGTCGCCAGTAACATTTTCAATTTTTAAACTTTAACCGGTTATATCTTAAAAACCAATAACCCAAACTCTTAATAATTGACTACATTTTTAAAGAGGGCATGTTGACGTTATTAAAAAATATTTTTGTATAGTCATAACTATCTCTTTTACCCATACAAACACGGCTTCAATTGTGTAACGATTTTTCGACACTTTTTTTCGACATTATGGAACCTGACAATTTTGTTGTTTTTGACGTATTGTGTTTAGAAAAATAATAGGTTATTGCCCCATTTATTAAACGCGAGGCAATAAAGTATCATTTTGCATCATTGGTTTCAAGTTTGCTCCCTGCATATTAATTTCCCTGTATGAAAAGCTAAATCATAAATGAAAAATCGAAAAATGCTGTAAACTCCGTCTCCACGTTTACAACAAAACTACTTAGCGTGCATCTGAAATATCGTCATATTTTGACGTATCTAGTTGACATCTAATGATTTTTTTTCGGAAACCAATTTCCGACAAATAGTTTTCGAAAAAAAGGGCAAAAAGTGACGAAATGTAAACTCCGTCTCTGTAAACTCCGTCAACTTTTTTTTTTTTTTGCAGATTGCATTAAAAAACCTTATGAAGTTGTTAAAACCAACGCAAATATTAACACTAGTCATTAAAAAAAGTAAAAAAACTTATTTTAACAGAAATAATAATAAATTTATTTTACATTTCCTAAGAAAAATCCTATTAAAATAAAAAATAATTGTAAAATCTTTAATAACAAAAACCAGAAAAAAATCCTAATTACAAAAATTGTTAGCAATTACATAAATAAGTGTTTTAAATTACAATAAAATGTTTTCAAAGAAAATTCAAAAAATTTAATGTATTTTTCTAAGGTGAATGTAAACTCCGTCACCAAAAAAATCATAAAAATGTCGATAAAATTTGTTTGAAACAGTTTGTAGAAGAGATCTTTTATAGTTATATTAGTAGTGATGTAACATATCGATTTTAATAAAAAAATTTACCAAAAATTAAAATTTTTTGTTTGTACAATTTTGGCTCAAAAACACTGACATTTTTTGATTTCACCCATATATATAGATATGTGAAAAGTATTAACAGATCGCAGCCGCCAAGGATTAAACCCATGATCTGTAATGTTTTTGCTGTTAACTGCCTCTTAGATACGATCACTCTAAACCGATACGCTAAGTTGGCTGTTAAGCAAGTATCAACTAAATCATGGTTTTTCAATTCTTGTGTGATTGTTGCTGTGGTTTTTCGTACAGAAGAAGGTGTTAACATTTATCGCTATGGGGAAGCATTTTTGAGACCTTTTTCCTTAGAAAAAGTCTCTGATTCTGAGACCTTTTACCTAAAGAAAAAGTTTTATATTCTGAGACATTTTTCTCATAGAAAAAGAGTATTTTCAGATTTAGTCACGTTTTTCTTTTTAAAATTTTCAGATTTTTCTTTAAAAATATTCATATTTTTTCTACGAAAAATTTTTCGATTTTGAGATTTTTTTTTTCTTTGGAACATTTTTAAAGAAAATTTCTTTCTTACTTCGTTTTCTTCTTTTTCTTTCTGTTTATTTTTTTTTCTCATTTCTTTCTTTTCCTCTATTTTTCTTTTTCATATTTGGTCCGAGGGGTGGGGGGAATTCCACATTTTAGACATCCAACCTTTTACCCGCGCATGGTCTGGGTCCATGGGTCCCAGTTGGCAAAATAATATCAGTCCTGACATACTGCTGACTCTCCCTTTATGAAATCGCTGACATCTTCATACAATTTTTCAAAATGTCCCCAATGACATGTCAGCAGTTGGTCAGCAGTGTCCACCAGTCACCAACAATTCGTTTAAACAACTGCTGACAAACAACTGACATGTCATTGATGACATTTTGAAAAATTGTATCATACAATGTATCATACAATTTGTATGAAGATGTCAGCAATTTTATAAAGGAAGAGTCAGCAGTATGTCAGGTGTGGTTTTTTTGTCGACTGGCGTTCTACACAATCGGATGTTCAAATATGCATGAACTAAATTGAAAAAAAAATTTTTATTAGAAAACAAATATGCTAAATCATTATAAACTTTCCTTGAATTTCTTAATTTTCCCTATTTTTTTGTTAATTTTTTGGTACAGGAAAAACGAATCTGAACTATAAAGGAAATTCTAAAAAAAGAGAACAGATACAAATAATCTTGCCAGCATTTTTGAAACAAGGCCATCAGAATAAAAACCACAGGACTAATAGTGGGTTGGGTTATTTGCCAATATATATTTTTAAGACAATTAATCGATTAATTAATTACAGTAATTACTTTTTGGCTAATTAGATTTATTTAACAGCAAAAAAAAAACACAAACATATGCTTACAAAAATTTCCATTTAAATACAAAAATTGCATTAAATTATCAAGGAAAACTTAAAGAAAAACAAAAACATTTTTAATATAAGAGAGACAACAGAAAAAGGCTAAAGAAAGCAAGAAAAAAAAACATTAAAACTGTTAAATGTTATGTCAACTTAAAAATTACAAGTGCACAATAGGGGTGGGATAGTGCACGAGTTTTCGATTTCGACACGCTAGAACCGCTTATTTTGTGAGGTTCGTAAAAAAAATGCATGGGCCAAAAAATGGGGCAGGTCGGATAGGATCTAGGGGTCGCTCATCGGGGTCAAAGTTGGGCGTAGAGGAGAAAAAATCCACAAAAAGCCCCAAAACTCCCCTGGTTTTGCTTCTAGAGGGGTCAAATGTGAGACCGGCCCCCATTATTTTTTCCCCCTGAACACTTTTGCCAAACATACCTAAGCCCTATCTCCAATCCCTAAGGGGGGTCCCATGCAAAGGTTAAATTTTTAAAAAATCTTGCTCCTACCGCTCTAGCTGTCCTAGAAGTCACCCTAGAGGAATCAAATATATGACCGACCCCCAATATTTTTTCAACCCCAACATTTTTTTAGAACATACCTACCCCCTATCTTCAATACTTAGGGTGGTCCCCATACATTTTTTTTTTATTTTTTCTTAAATTGTCATATTAAATCAGCTCCTACCGGTCTAATGGTGCTTCCTAGAGGGGTCATTATCAAGACCAACCCCCATTAATTTTTAGCCCCCAACACTTCATCTGAACATACCAATTCCATATCTCCAATTCCTAAGGGGTCTCCCACACAAAATGACATTTTTGTAAAACTTGCTCCCACCGCTCTAACTATCGCAGGGGTGACCCTAGAGAAGTTAAATGTGTGACCGACCCCCAATATTTTTTCAGCCCCAACATTTTCCCCAAACAAACCTACCCTCTATTTTAAAGCCTTAAGGGTGTCCCCACACATTTTTTTTATTTTTTAATTTTTTTTTTATAAAATCTGCGCCTACCGCTCCCATTCTGCCTTTTAGGAACGGTAAATGTATACTGACCCCCATTAATTTTTGCCCCCTACATTTTTTCTGAACATACCTACGCCGTATTTCCACTTTTTAGGGGTGCTCCCCTGGGGAAAACTAAATTAGTAATGTATGTAGAGAAGTCAAATGTATGACGTGCCCATAATTTTTTTTAGCCAAAACATTTTCTTCAAACATACCTACCCTCTATCTTAAAGGTGTTACCCCAAAATTTTTTTATTTATTTTATCGAGAAATCCTAGGTCTTTAATTTGTAATTTAATAGTAACTTTTGTTAAGCGTAAAAAAATATTTTTTTTTAACTTGAAAATAATAAAAAATGATAAATAATATAACTACATATAAATCGAATTAATTTATTTTTATCGTGTGATGGATATTGTTTCCGATTTGTTTCCGATTTTCACAACACTTTTCCGAATTAAACAACGCAGGACCTGCAGCTGTACAATGGCTGTCAAACATGGATATCAATATATAACTTGCTTACTTATTTAATTCTATGTTTCTTTTCTTTATTATGGAAGCTAATAGTAAATTTGCTTAACTCTGTTTTATAATTGTTTATATTATTTTATTAATATTTTTATGTTAAAGCCATACGATAAATAAATACGCCTCTTTCGGCAGCGTCGTTGACAACATGTAATTTACGTAATATTTGCAGCGCTCGCTGGTAGTCCTGACGATTTTTCCAAGTATTTGGATTGGAAGCAATGAAATTTGTTGTTATTCCGAAGCGTCCAAAAAATTTTGGAGTCTCAGGTGTGACGTAGTGGCTTAAATCAGTTTTCATGAGTTCTTGATTCACTTGTTTCGATGCCATGTTAATTCGTTTCACACCTTCGAATCCAACAACATGTACTGGAGGATTACAATCCTTATTGCCACTGTCGCCGCTATCCTCTAAAGCATCTTCTTCCCCGATATCATCGTCTTCTTCTTCCTCGCTGTCTTCGTTAGACGATTCGTCTATCTCATCGTCAGATAACTCTTCCTCCAATTCCTCTTTCTCTTCTCCAAATATACGAATTGCATTCGACATTTTTCGTTTTATTTCACAAGAGATATTTGGATCAAATAGTGCGAGAGCAACAGCTTCGCCACTGAGATACCAGAGATGTCCACAGAATCTCTTCACCAATCGTTACTACAGAATCTTATCAATTGAAGCATAATTGGCAATCGCTTTCAAAAAATTCAAATCATTATTTGGAGCTTCTATTGCTTTTGCGTAAATTGATATGATGAAAACGGTCACATCAAGAAGTGCATTTAATTCTTTTTTGGCCAAACTGATATATTTTCGGAACAAAAACATTTTTAGGCAATATATGCCTTTAGCCATCCATCGAGCATGACTGATGGGTCCTGGTGGGCTAAAATGCTTATTAGGAATATTTTCGCCAAGGTATAATAAAACAATTTCAAGAAACTCTTTGTAGTCGTCTCTGGGTTGCTTTTCTTTTATTTGAGCCCAACAAAACAACTTGATGTCAGTTTGGACTTGACATGTTGCTTCCTCATCTTCTATGCCAAGACTGTACGGTTTGTCTTTTATATTTTCCCACTGCTCTTTAAAACGCGTAAACATTAGCACTCCTGGTCCAGACGTTTTGCCAAATTTGGTTTCAAACACTTAGTTTTTCCCAGGGGAGCACCCCTACAAAGTAGAAATACGGCGTAGGTATGTTCAGAAAAAATGTAGGGGGCAAAAATTAATGGCGGTCAGTATGCATTTACCGTTCCTAAAAGGCAGAATGGGAGCGGTAGACGCAGATTTTATAATAAAAAATTAAAAAATAAAAAAAATGTGTGGGGACACCCTTAAGGCTTTAAAATAGAGGGTAGGTTTGTTTGGGGAAAATGTTGGGGCTGAAAAAATATTGGGGGTCGGTCACACATTTAACTTCTCTAGGGTCACCCCTGCGATAGTTAGAGCGGTGGGAGCAAGTTTTACAAAAATGTCATTTTGTGTGGGAGACCCCTTGGGAATTGGAGATATGGAATTGGTATGTTCAGAAGAAGTGTTGGGGGCTAAAAATTAATGGAGGTTGGTCTTGATAATGACCCCTCTAGGAGGCACCATTGGACCGGTAGGAGCTGATTTAATATGACAATTTAAGAAAAAATAAAAAAAAAATGTATGGGGACCACCCTAAGGATTGAAGATAGGGGGTAGGTATGTTCTAAGAAATGTTGGGGTTGAAAAAATATTGGGGGTCGGTCATACATTTGATTCCTCTAGGGTGACTTCTAGGACAGCTAGAGCGGTAGAAGAAAGATTTTTTAAAAATTGAACCTTTGTATGGGACCCCCTTAGGGATTGGAGATAGGGCTTAGGTATGTTTGGCAAAAGTGTTCAGGGCGAAAAAATAATGGGGGCCGGTCTCACATTTGACCCCTCTAGGAGCAAAACCAGGGGAGTTTAGGGGCTTTTTGTGGATTTTTTCCCATCTACGCCCAACTTTGACCCCGATGAGCGACCCCTAGATCCTATCCGACCTCCCCCATTTTTTGGCTCATACACTTTTTTTACCAACCTCACAAAATGAGCGGTTCTAACGCTTCCAAATATTGCTGCTTAAAATCTCACACAACACTATCCCACCCTTAGTGCACAACACTTAACAAAGTAATCATAACAAGCACTTAACAAACAAACACCAGTAAACACGTGCATACATGAACAATTCCATCTGATTTTCATACACACACACACACACATACATATTTCGACATATATTTCCACACTTAAAACAACACATGCACAAAATGAAGAAACCTGGGTGCAAAAGAAGAAGAAAAAAAAAATAAACAAAATGAATAAGAAAACGAATCAAAAATACAAGAGCACAACACTAAATAAGGCGAAAATTCCAAGACCAACAACAAATGACTGACTATTAGTACAAGTGCACAACATTATTACGTGCATATAGAAGTGCAAGGTAATGCTAAATAAATGTAGTCAAGGTAAAAAATTACATAGTATTAAAACTGCTTACATACACAGACATACTTTGATAGTACATGGCACAAACACACATATATAAAGCATAGCCTGCACTTCAATGGAACTTAACTTAGCGAATAGAACTGAAAAAGACGAAGGAAAAAAGAAAATCCGCTACGAAAATTAGCCGAGAGTGAAAAAACGGACAGTGAGGAAAAGTTGTTAATGGATGAAAAACAAAATTTGTGAAAGTTTCGGACCAAACGGGTTTTTATTTAGCTTGCGTTTTTGACATTATATCGGGCGTTGATTTGTTAAAACTGAAATATATCATGATTAACAGTATATTAGACATTCCACATTAAATGTTCCGCTACAAAAAAACATATGTGCCGTGAATTTCTGAATATGTTGTACGAATAGCCCTATATGTAACTAAGAAAATTGCGTTTTTGGTTTTTCAATTTTTCAAAAACAGGACTTAGGAGGCGTGGTCAAATATTGGAAAATGGTAAAATTTGTGTCGATTTGCCTTGTTTAAATATTTATCAAATTAAAACGGAATGCACCACAATCTCGAAAATTTACATTTTTGTATAACTTCCATGTTTCAATTTTTTTAGTTTAGATGTTTGTCTATCCACACAAAAAATTCAGGTATGTGTTTTTCGTTTTTTTCGAGAAAAATGCATTTGAATTTTGAATTTCGTAACGATTTAGTGGTTTGCTTATATTTTCTTGTTTTAACATAGCGTATGAATAATATTTATGCAATATTTAATACTCATTCTCTACACAGAAAAAAAACGAAGTGTTATATTTACCCCCATATTTGTTAATACAATTAACTTTTTCACTGAAAGTGCTCCTACTTATACGGAAATTTGTGATATCAACTAACGTTCGTAAATATTGATTGTTAAAAAAAAGTTTTAAAAAAATTGATAAACGAGTTTGTAATAGTTCTCTAAAATTATTATTTGTATTGACAAAAATAAAAATCTTAAATTTTTTTTCAACAAAGAAAATCAACAAACACAAACACAATTTGTTGATCTGACAAACGTAAAAAAATCTTATTTTTTTCAACATAGAAATTCAACAAACACAAAAACTATTTTGTTGACATGATAAAATAATTTTGAAATATAATAACTTGACTTGTTGAAAACAAGTTCGAGATTTTGTATTATGGACTAACAGGCGGCCGTTTTTACTAAATGTTTGGTTAATATCATGTTTGGTTGATTTACAATTGATGTTTGTTGATTTAAATTTGACGATTTTATTTTCTGTGTATGTTAAAACAAGAAATACAAGCAAATTACAAAACGCCCCTGAATTTATTTTTTTATTTTTTTTAAACGTTGAACGGTATACAAGATTCGGCACAGCCGAATTTAACACTCTCACTTGTTTTTAATCGTTTGCTTATTTAGTTAAACGGAGATGGTGTCTTTGATTAAATTTGAAATTAGAAACCAGCCTAAAAATGTTATCATGATAAAATTCATGTCTAATAAATTTTCGTTCTGAACAACGTATCCAAATATTATTATGATCGGAGGGTGCACTAGAGAGAATACCCTTGTTAATTTGTCAAAAGCTTAAAAAAAAACGTTAACTTGCCTGAAAATAGTCGAAGATCACTCCAGCCTAATGAACGTATGATATAAAGGTGGAAAACAAACATGTACTACGACTGTTTGTATCTATATGTAATGCAAAAAGAAAAATACTTTTAAATATATCATTCCATAAAGCATTACACTCCCATACAGCTACGAGTACATTCATACATAAATATTTTTAATTTTATTAGAGTGACATTTGTTTTTTGCATTGCCTGTGACTATAGATGGGACACACGGAGTAATTAGTCCAATTCATTTGTACAACATTTCTGAGAAAAATAATGGTAACCATCGACTGCCTATTCCAAAGAATCTCATTTTGGTTTGGTGAATGGTAAATTTGAATTTGGTGAATGGTAAAATCGTATTCCATAATCGAGCACATTGTTAAAAAAATGTGTAAGAAAAAAGTCGATGAAAAAAAAAAAATTATGAAAGATAATGTTACGTTTTATTCACCAGCAGGTGAATTATAATCCAAGTTACAAATCTAATTTACAAACCTATTAAGATTTAAGAAAATTATAACAGTAATTCTTATTTCCCCTTTTTTTAATCGTTTGCTTATTTAGTTAAATGGAGATGGTGTCTTTGGTTAAATTTGAAATTAGAAACCAGCCTAAAAATGTTATCATGATAAAACTCATGTCTAATAAATTTTCGTTCTGAACAAAATATCCAAATATTATTAAGATCGGAGGGTGGCACTAGGGAGAATTCCCTTGTTAATTTTTCAAAACTTAAAAGAACGATAACTTGCCTGAATATAGTCGAAGATCACTCCAGCCTAATGAACGTATGATATAAAGGTGGAAAACAAACATGTACTACGACTGTTTGTATCTATATGTAATGCAAAAAGAAAAATACTTTTAAATATATCATTCCATAAAGCATTACACTCCCATACAGCTAAAATGTTTAGCACGAGTACATTCATTAGGGCGGGTCGATTTTTTTTCTCAAAAATCGTATAGCAAAAACATAATCTACAAGAAATTCTTAGAACATTTCCCAAAGAAACCATGTTTCTAAAATCAAACCCTATACCGCGCCTAACGACATGAAGATTTGTCCGTCCGTCCTTTTTTTCATAACCAAAACATAGAACTTGACTCTTTTTTGGTGTTTGTGTTAATTTTTGGGCTTTGGTGTGCTCTGAGATATGTAGTAAAATTTTATTGGCAACATTTTTGTAGAACATTTCATCCCCACCCTCCCCCTCTTTCGGGGTGTTTTTTGCGATTTGTTAGAATAGAGCCAAAAAATACCGTTATGAGAGGCAGTTAGAGGGTTAATATGTTTCACAAAAATATTTGCCATAATATTTTCTACAAAGTTGCTGAACATACCCTACACCTCAGATGTAAAGAAAACATAGAAAACATATACCGATATGCTGCAAGACCATATCCAGCGGCAATGTTTTACTAATTGCCGCTGGATATAATTCGAACAATTTTTGAGATTATGAGCGGCAAGTATATTAGACATAATCCTTGAAATGGAGAAATAAATAATTAGATTGATTTGTAATGAAAACGCCACAGACGAAAAATTATAATAAGAAATTTTTAACAATAAATCGCTGGCTTTATCGTTAATCCACGATAATTTTACTCCATTATTCATTTTATATTGGGCTGCAGTATATTAACATGTAGCGTGGTACTCTGAAAGTAAGTGCAGGAGTTGTGGGTTCGATTCCCTCCAGAGCCTTTGTTTGTTAATTACAATGGGAAGCTGGTTCAGCGGATTTTTCTTAGTAAATAAAAGTATGTAATTGAGGATCATAATGATATTTAGTCAAAAAAACACATAGATACTTTTGTGGGATGAAATTGGAGAGTTGCATATCGGAGAGGAAAAAAGCTGTGTTCGATAAAAATTTTTGATAACTACATATTTTTTTTACATCAGTATTTGATTTATTTTGAGTAAATTTTGTTTTTTAAATTTTTGTAAATAAAAAAATTTTTGAGTGTAAATTTTTTTGAGTGTAATTTTTTTTTGAGTGTAATATTTTTTTTTTAGTTTTTTTGAGTGACAAAAATAGTTTCTAAAATATTTTTTTTGTTTGCTTACCATTCCTTTTCAAAGCGTGTTTAGCTTTTTTTTTTCAACACGGGAGTTCGGGTTAAAACCCATCTGAAATTCCCCATTATGCTAATAACTTATGAACCACTGGACAGATTTCGCTGAAATTTAGTATAAATCTGACCTGAAGTATAACAAATATATACGCCACGCTTTAGCAGCTTGCCGTATATATTTTTCATTCTTCCGCTAACATTTGAAAGTTAGCGTGTTACACAGACAGAAAGACAGACGGACGGACGGATTTTCATGTCGTTAGGCGCGGTATAGGGTTTGATTTTAGACCAATGGTTTCTTTGGGAAAGTTTCTTAGAATTTCTTGTAGATTTTGTTTTTGGTATACGATTTTTCAGTTTTTTTCGATCCATACAAATCGACCCGCCCTAACATTCATACATAAATATTTTTAATTTTATTAGAGTGACATTTGTTTTTTGCATTGCCTGTGACTATAGATGGGACACACAGAGTAATTAGTCCAATTCATTTGTACATTTCTGAGAAAAATAATGGTAACCATCGACTAATCCAAAGAATCTCACCTCCCCATATTACACAGAAAAAAAAAAAAAAAACAAATTGACCCCCATATTTGTGAATATAATTAACTTTTCACTGAAAGTGCCCCTAAACGGGCTTTTACATTGCTATACTTGAAATGTATTATTCAAACGAAAACATATTAAAAATTGTAAAATTAGAAAGTATTATCCGTTGCCATTTTTATTAAAAAGTTTAGCAACTGCGTATATACATTGGGCAATTTAAATTGCGGCAATTCTGATTTTTTAGTGTATCAGAGAGAAAGGTACACTCAAAATAAATTCTCTGTCCAATCAGCAGAAAAATCTGCTGAAAATACACCCATTTTGAGCCATATGAGAAATCTGCTGATTTTAGCATACACGGTTTGCAAAATATCTGTAATAAGAGGTGAATAAATATAACAAGAAAAAAAAAAAACATACGCCGCCAGCCAGCATCGAACTCGCCACCTTCCGATTTGAAAGTACACTTCTTAACCACTACGCTACGGAAGCTTATACTTTTATCTGGCGTTTTAGTTATTAAACATGTGTGTTGTTCGACAGCAGAGAAATCCGATTTTAGCAGAAATATCTGCTGATTTTAGCAGAAAAATCTGCTGATTTTAGCAGAAAAATCTGCTGATTTTAGCAGAACAATCTGCTGATTTGAGCAGAATAATCTGCTGATTTCAGCAGAACAATCTGCTGATTTCAGCAGAACAATCTGTTCTGCTTTTTTTTATATAAAAAAATTTCTTAAAAAAATAATGAAATTCAGCAAACAAAATCAGTATAAACATAGTAAAATGTCTGTTATTTTCTTAAACTGAATGACAGAGATTTTAGTAAAAATATCCTTCTCAGCAGAACAATCTGCTAAAAGATTGCTAATTCAAATTGAAAGTCGTTTTACAGATTTTTTGACAGAGTTTTTCTCTTGAGTGTAAGATTCTTCCCTCTCTCTCCGATACACCATAAAATCAGAATTGCGGCAATTAAAATTGCCCTGTCTGAATTTGGACCGAGACCAAAAAGTATAGAATAAATAAGAGTATTCTTCCGCAAAATTTCAGAGGCACTCCTCTCTGGAATTTTGGTCCTTAAATCGGCTTATCTCGAGCATGTTTTGACAGAAAAAAATTAGGAAAAAAGTGATAAAACACATCGAAAAGTGAAAAAACACATCGAAAAGACAAAAAAACTCATCGAAAAGGTAAAAAAACTCATCGAAGAAGAGAAAAAATAAAGAGGAATTAAAGAAAACACATCGAAGAAAAAAAAAGACAAAGAAGAAATAAATATGAAAATGTCAAACTAAAAGGAATGTCAGATATTCAGTGAGAGGATTCGAGCAATTCCATGAGAGGATGAGAGCTAATAGTACGCTAATTAAAGACTTTTTGAAATAATCCGACTTGTTAGTAAACTACTAATGGGACGAATACTCTTATTTATTCTATACTTTTTGACCGAGACACAGAAAAACATAAATTTTATTTTCTTAGTTTATTTAATTTTGTTTTAATTTTAAATAAAGTAGGTATGATGTACACTTTTTATCGTCTTTTTTTGTAAGATATGAGTAAAAGAATAAATGCTATATGAAGTTTTCCAATTGACGTTTTAGTTTTTCTATTTTATTTAAAACACATTGGACCAATAAGACATTTAAGAACAAATTTTAAATAAATAACAAGATTATAAAAAAAGAATGCATTTTATTTTAAAAAAAGTTATAATTCATTTTTAAATGATAAAATAATTTTAAATTACAAAAAAATCTGCACAAAACGCGTATCCAATAGAAAACACTTTGAGTTTCAATATTTTGATATGAAAAAGTTGATGAATTGTCCCATTGTTGAAACAAAAAAATCACACATTTAAAAAATTCGCATTTTGTATGATTTTTACAATTTAAACACACTAAAAATTTAAATTTAATCACGATTTATTTGGTATTAATTTATTTTACTATTTTTTGCACATTTTAATCAAAATCAATAGATATGAGGAGTTCCGGCTAAGACTTAAATTTTGAGGTAAAAAAAGATGTGATGTTTGTTTTAATGGCACATCGATGAAAGTTGGCATAAATATTAGAAGCTATTTAAGAATAAGAAATTCGTTCGCGTCAATTAAATCGCGCAAGGGGGTCAAAAGTTATGGCAGTATTAAGATTTAGCGGTTTTAAAAAATCTTAAAAATATTTTAAATATTTTTTTTCTACACATTTGTTGCATGCGTTATTAAAACATGCCAGGATATATAATTTCTTCTAAAATATATGATATAAATTTAACCCTTTAATGACCAAACGATTTAAAAAAAAAATATCTAAGTACCTAAAATCGCGATTAATTCGCAGTAAAAGAAAAGTTTCACAATTTTTTATAACATATTTAGGCAATGCGCGTTGGTATTACTGAAAAAAAAATCACGGAAAATCGTTTCATTGTACCAGTGTTTAAAAAAATCGGTGATGCTTTTTTATAACAAGAAAATTTAATATGGTCCAAAAAATCTATAATCATCAAAGTTTTTTAACCCGCCTCTGATTTTATGATGACACATCAAGTGGGCTTTCATTTAAAAAAAATTTCATCCGATTTCGTGTAAAGCCTTGGATGTGCCAGATCAAAACAGGTTTAGATAAAATCATCGCGCTTTCCGCTCAGAATGGCTTAAAGTAAAAAGTCAAAAAGCAAATCAGTTCTACTCGTTAAGGCACGTCTTTTGGTGTATTAAAATGAACATGATGCATTAATTGCTACTAAAAAAAATTGGAAACAGATTTGCAAATTTCGCACAATTTTCAAAAATGCCATAAAATTTTTGAAATTTATTTTTTATAAACCCGCCAGTTATTTTTTTATGTAAACTCCTAAAAAACTCGGTTTACGCAAGAGTCCACTAAATTTCGAATGAAACCGCGAATGTGCCTCGCGAAAAACTGGTATTTTAAAAAAATTACGTTTTTTCTTTCGAACTTTGATCTGCTGAAACTCCTTAACTATTCGTGGCACATTAACGGGATTAATTCCAAAATGTTGAGAATTACAACAGCTACCAACTTTTTTCATTTTATAGAGGGGGCCGAAATCCTTAATCAAAAAACCTCGAAATTTAAAAACTCTTAATTTTTGGTTTCAAAACTTAACCGTCTTATAACTTCTTACCAAGCGATGAAGCATCTATCAAGCTAACATTTAAATAATCTCTTATATGTACTGACTTTGTGTTATGCCGGAAAAGATTGAAATATAAGGAGAACTTTAAAAAAAAGCGAAAGAAGGTAAAAACTATGGATTATTTCAAGCCATTTTTATCGATTTTTCAACTTTAACCCTCTGTAACTTTTACGGATAAAGTGGGGTAATCCTTAAACATTGCTCAGTGATGGTTCAAGGTCTTGTTTACACAACAGCATTTACGTTTTTCTAAATTCTAAAAACTGCCGGTTTTTTTAAACATTTATTTCAGTTTCACTGAGTTGAAATTTAAAAAAGGATTTCATGATATTTTCAATAATTTTCTAATTTCAAATATTTTTTTTGTTTGTTTATTTTCTTTCATTTGTTTTGGTAAAAGTAAAAATTGTCAGTTCAAAAATATTAAAAAGCCAAAAAATTTTGCCTTTTTTAAAGTTTTGCTGCTTTCTCTCTGCTTACAGAAACTTGAAACTATGACATGAAATAACTTTTTCTGTTTATATAGTGTTTGTTTTTTACTCATTATAAAACCTATTGAAATATAGTCGCACTTTTTCGATTGTTCTTTATCAAGACGAAAAATTGACGACAAAAAGTGTACATCATAATACCTTAAACACAATAAAATTGAAAAGTGTACAGCAAAATATTATTTTTTGAAAAATTTAAAAATATTTTCTGATACGTTATACATTTCAAAAAAAATTAAATTATACAAAATCCATTATACAAAGTGTGATAATGTAAAACCTGCTTAAGCAGAAATTGGTAATATCAACTTAAGTTTGTAAATATTAATTGTTGAAAAAACAATTGATAAACAAGTTTTTAATAGTTCTCTAAATTATTTTTTGTATTGACAAACGTACAAAATCATAATTTTTTTTCAACAAAGAAATTTAACAAATACAAATGCCATGGAAAGGAATTCAACAAATGAATTTGTGATATCAACTAACAGTATTAGTTGTATTCACAAATTTAATCAATAAAATATTTTGTTGGGTCAACAAAATATTTAATTGATATGATAAAACTTTTTTGTAGCAAAAAACAATAAATTAATTACAAAATTTTTGTTTCGATATGAATGTAAGCGAATTTAAATATTTTAAATTATTATACTATATTTTTTATGGCACATAAGAATTTATGTTACTTAAATCGTTATACCATTTGTCCTATGTTGAAAACTCTTCTTTTTTGTACGTTAGTTCTCCATTTCTTTCTTGCCTTACAAGTAAAAACTTATAAGGAAAATGCCGTAAAAAAATTATTTCAAAAATATATTGGCAAATTCAAAACAATTGTTAACAAAATTAAAAGTTTATATTAAAAGATTAATTTGTTTTCGAAATACGTTTTTTAATAATATTTTCTTTGCAATAATTTAAATTGTTGCTAACAACGTGCCAGTTCAGAAAAAACTAAATTCATAATCTTGTTTTTAAATTTACTTCTCATTTTTACTACTACTTCTCATTTTTACTACTACTTAAAAAGAAGTACACGCACAAATAAAAAATAAAACAAGCGACGAGAGAGAGCATGTTGTCATTGGAGTATATTTGCGTTTTTGTTTTATACTTTACAAATGTTACAAATTTCTTTGTTGATGTTGTTTGTTGAAAAAAAAGTTATGATTTTATTAGATGGACAAAAGTCTTTGTTTTTATTGATATTATTTGTTGAAAATACTATTTTTTTTTTTAAAAGTACTTTATTGATAAAAGCGTTAAAAAAATCGGTTTTATTTACAAATTAGTGAACATTATCAACAAATGCGTTATTTGAAATTTTAAAAAAATATGTCTTGTTTGTCTTATTGACAAATTGCCGTATATGTTTTGTTCAAATATTTCTTTAATTTTGAAAAATTATTTGACTTACAAGAAAGGTCTCCCGGGTGGCACCCGCTGATCTTTATGGAATTGGTTTTATTTTCTAGAGCAGGAAAAATAAGCTGACCCGTTTTTCTTTTTAGCGGTCCAAATGCATATTTTGGGAGGAAGAAACGATAATTTTTCAGTTTCTTGCGTTTATCTCCTATACTATGCAAATAAACCTAGCCATGTTGCATTCTAAATGAAAGGTCTTTGGAAACCTTCTTCGTGTGCAAAGAACGCGTCCAAACATGTACAACTTTTTGTCATATTGAGTAAAATATCAAAATTTTAGGACATTTTTGGTAATAAAATCGAAAAATATTAACTTTTTTGGCACGCTCTTAGCATCGTGAGATAGGTATTTTAAATACCTTTAATTTATTATCAAATATATATATTAAGTTTGTGAAAAAGGTCAACTTCCCCCCATAAAAATCAATCACCCAAAAAATGAGTGTGGGCCGTTAAAAAAAATCGTGTCGAATTATTTTTCGTTCTGAACATCCTATCCAAATTTCATGAAGATTGGAGGGTAACACCGAGGAGACTCTCCTTGTTAGTGTACAAATATTTTGTTATTCGACAAAAGAACATTCTTCTAAAGGAAACAGTAACTGCCACCCTAACATAGATGGTTGTTTGTCTGTTATATATATATTTTTTTTATATAAAAATAAATAAAACTACTTTACACTTGTGTTTTTTTTTTTATTTTTTAAATAAAAGCTAACATAAGAATTTAGCTACAAACATCTTAAGGAAAGAAAAACATTTCTAAGCATTTGATACTTGAACACCAAGAAGACGATGAAGAAATAGACTTTCATACCTTTTCAATTTCTTGGTATATGCGTGTACATATAATAGACGAATAATACACTTGTAAAATAATAACAAGGAGAAGATTACAAAAAAAAAAAAACAGAAAAATGGAAAAAAGACAAGGATAAGATGATGTAATAACAGTTTAACATTACAGTAAATATACTTGAGATTTTCTTCAAGTGGCCTTTTAAATAAAGGTTAAAGTTTCGAAAAACTTGTCATTTTTTTTAATTGTCTTTAAAGTTACATTCACTAACAATTAATTTAAAATGATTTTCTATCTTGCGTTGTCATAAATCTCAAAAGACTTGTGAATGTGAAATAAGTGGAACATGATTTCAAATTAGTAGAATTTAATTGGTTTTGTATAAATGAAAATTTATGTAAAATTTCCCTACAGATTGAAAACATTTAGACAAAGAACATATTCACATACATTTCTACAATGAAATTTAACAGTTATGTATTCTAAATACACACATATTCAGCCTTACAAAAACACACACAGACATATATTTGCTTTTAGGCGGAAACAGGAAATAAAATGACTGTCACATACCAATAACAAATAAACACTTTATCATTAATGCACATACATGTACCAAGAATAGCAATGGCTACAACAACAACATAAACATCATCATCATCATCATCATCATCATCATCAACAATTTCAAAGATTTAATTCATTTCACTGCTATTTTGTTTATGTGTGTGTGTGTGTTAGTGATTGTCCATCATTTATTGTTAACTCATATTAGTGTTGCCAAATACATTATTCTTTCTAAAAATTGTGTACATTTCAGCAAATTTAATCAGAAACATAGACTGTGTACTACACTAAAAAAACCTTGTAAAATTACAAGAAAACTTGTAACTTTTTTTGTGACAAAGTTTGTTTTGTGTGTAGGGTCGAGAATTTTTTTTTTTAATTTCCAATTTTAAAATATGAGGTCGAAACAATTGCCTTTTATTGGAAATATTAATACAAAAGAAGGTAAAACACTCAAATTCGGCCTTGTCAAATATATTGATACCCTCTAAAATTTAAAAAAGGTTATTGCAAAAAACTTTATTTAAAAAAACAATTTAAAAAAAAAAATTTTTGGCGAAAAAGAAACTTTTGTATCTAAAATACATACGCGATTTTTTTTTTGTCCAAAAAATATGTTCGCATTTATTTAAATACCATTCTGTGTTCAATTCTGTTCACACTTTAGGTTACTTTTAGGTTATGTTGAATGTACAAAAATTTTTGAGGTGTCCTTACGTTTTCGTTCATAAATTTTGAACCGCCTAACACATATCGTTCAAATGCAATACCAAACTTCTCGGCGCAATAAAAATTAAACATGTTAAGTTTCAGCCATCTCCGTGAAATATTTTGGGCGTGATCGCCATTTCCACAGGCAGGCCTACGGACAGACTGACGAACATCGCTAGAATGTCTTAAACTCGATCACTGATCAATGTGTCTTTTTTCGAATTTCATCTTTATTCGTGCCATACTTTATGGGGTCCCAGACAGATATATCAATGAGTTACATACAGAATGACAAACTTATATATACCCTCTATCACTAACAAGAGAAGTCTCTCTAGGGTCACTCGCGGATCTTAATGGATTTTTTTTTTTAATTTTGTAAGCAGAAGAAATAAAGGGAAATTCATATTTGGAGGATGCAAATGAGGGGGGAAGAAATAGAAATTTTTCAGTTTTTTTCGCTTATCTCCTATATTATACAAATCTCTTTTATGTAGGAAACATATCTCGGCATCTTAGGATTTTTCTAAAGGACAAAAGCCTTAAAATCTTAGAGTATGGAGAAAAAAGTAAAGATAAAGGTAGAGATGGGTGCGTGACTGATTTGTGACTCACACTCACTCACGCTCACGATAGGAATTTTTGAATCACATACACTCACTCACGAACATATTTCTTCTACTCACACTCACTCACAATCACGTGAGTAAATTTAATACAACTCACACTCACGTGCATTCACACAAGCTTCACCTCACGTTGACTCACGCTCACAAACAGTTATTTATAGAAAAAAAAATTCAAAAACAAAAATTTCAAAAATCTTTCAAAATTTTCATCAAAATTAAAAGTTCAGCGAAATTTCACATTTTTTTTTTTGCTTTTTTCGGGACGAAATATTAAATTGAGCAATATTTTACAATTTTTTGTTGGTTTTTTTGGTACAAAAGGAAATAAGAAAAGAAAATAAATCACGCATACTCACGCAATAAAATCGACTCACGCACTTTCACTCACGCAAAAATCTTACTCACGCAAACTCACTCACGCAATTTTTTTCTCCACTCACACTCACTCACAATCACGTAAGTAAAATTGAAATCAGTCACATTCACGCTGGACCACGCGTGAATCACGCTCTTATCTGCTCATGTGCCCATCTCTAGATAAAGGGAATAATCTATCAAAGTTTTTCTAGAAAAAATGTCTCAGAATCTTAAATTTATCTATAGGATAAGTCAGAAATTTTTATTTTACAAAATATTGTATAAATATTTTGGTAACTCTATTATATTACCCAGCACACATTTTGACAAAAATTGTATTAAATACTTAAAAAATATATAAAGTTTCAGAAAGCAAACTTTCAAAAAAAAAATCTAATAACGACAAACATATTTTGAGAAAAAAAAACATAGTAAATGTTTATGCATTTGCAAAAGCTCAAAATAATCTGCCCCTATCTGCACCATCGTGAATACTATTGGGCGTCAGTTGAATTTAAAGCTTTTTTAAATTGTAACCCGTGTATAAAAATAATTATATCAAAGCATATCTCCTTTGATAAAAATATATATGGATCATATATAAATGGATCTAATCAGATCTACTCCATATATATTCATATCTGCTTCAGATATTTTTTGATCCGTAAATTGAGTCTATCTGACAATTGTACATATATGAACATATCTGAAAATGTCTGATCATATATGTCATGATCAGACATATTGAACATATAGGTTAGTTGGTAGCGTGCTAGCCTTTCAACGTGGGGGTCGTGGGTTCGATTGCCACCAGAACCCTTGGTTTTTCGCTACAACGAGACGACAGTCATTGTAACCAGTTCTCGCTTAGGTTGAATTTATTAAAAATGAGTTGTAAATAAACAGAAAGAATAAATCAAAAATAACACTACAAAAAACACAAAATCGAATATACTTTTGAAAAGAGGTAGTTAAGGTTGTAGGTCTCGTCGAAAAGATCACAAAAATGCCCATCAAACTTGCTAGACACCCTCAAATTTTAAAGTTATTGTCAAAAACCGTTGTTTTGGAAATTTTCTCACTCAACCACGTGTAACTTAAAAAGTTTTCCACCGATTTTAAATTTTTTAACTATTTTGGATAGAAGAAGGATAGGGCTTTTTATGTGTGAATTGGTCCATACATATAAGAAAGATATGTATTGATTTTTTCAACAATATCTAATTTTTTTTGTTATTTTTTGAAAATTTTTTGAGTTTATCGATTTTTGTCTGATATAGTTCGTTCAACAATATTTATATTTATAAACGTTTTCTTAAAGAAAATTTAATTGTGAATACGATGAGCTCTATGCCGAAAAAAAAAAAACGAATAACAATTGACAGAGTTGTGATAAAAAATAAAAGGCAAAAAAAAAAAAAAAAAAAAATAAACGAACATACTGACAGGTCGCGTATCATTATTTTAAAGGTTTTTGGCCCCTTGAATTCGAATTTGACCTTGAAATTGCGCTATCTTATTAAGTTTTTGATAAATCAATTTATATTGAATATCTCAAAAACCTGATGCGATAGAGAAATTTAAAGGCCAGATTCGGATTCAGCGCGCAAAAACCATTTAAAAATATTGTACATGACCGCTTATGATAAATTTATATTTTTTGCCTGGGTTATCTGAACGGCGATTTCCTGCAAAATCTTAATTTTCTTTTTTAGAAAAGTTATCACACCTCTGTCAATTCTTATCTGATTTTTTCAGGATAATGCTCATTCAGAATTAAATTTTCTTTAAAAATACGTTCATAAGTATAAAGGTTGTTAAACGAACTATAGCAGAAAAAATCGATAAACTCAAAAAATTTTCAAAAAATAGCAAAAAAAATTAGATATTGTTGAAAAAATCAATACATATCTTTCTTATATGTGTAGACCAATTTACACACATGGAAAGAAAGGAGATATGATGTGATATATATATATTTTTTTTTTTTACACGGGAAAATATAATTGTCACAGTTTTGCATGCTGGGTAAAATAACTCATGTGAAAGCGTGTTCTTTTGTATGTTAATGAAATTGGTAACAATTGTTTTCGTTTTCTGTTAGTTATACTCATGAGAGTGTTAATACTTGTTGGCGTTTAATAAGAGCAACATACATACACATTAGGGTGGGTCAAATTGTAGGGGCCGAAAAAATGTAAAGGGGCTCATCGAGATTCTTATTCTACGTGTCATTTGAAGATACTTTGCCAAAGAAACCATAGCTCTAAAATGATTTTCGAGCCCCCGGATTTTTCAAAATAGGTTTTTTTCCAAATACTCCAGAATAGAGGTAAAAAAAAGCTATTTCCTGTAGCCAAATGTGTATGTGGGGGTTTTTGGATCGAGGAATCCATTTTTGACATCTATTTTTATTTTTGAGTACCACCAGAGGGCGCTTTCGTACATTTTTTAATTTTATCGTTATTTTTTGGGTAAATTTACGAAATTTTTTGTGGAAATTGACGAATATTTGACTTTCTCATAAGCGTTAAAAACTATGGGGGGGGGGGGTGTGTTATCCATTCACGACCTATATCGAATTTAAGACAAATTCGTAAAATCTGTGCAATTGAAGTTTATGATAAGTTTTTTATAAACTCTTACTAACATTGGATCTTCCACATGGTTACGGTAGTGTAATTTTTTTTTTGTAGAGTTAAGTCGCGTATTTTTTTTTCATCTTTGAACAACATTGCCAATAAAACGTTTACATTTACATTTCCCAATGTAAAATAATTCTTTTATGAATCGTAGGAAAGATGTGAGACTGGAACCTTTTGCTTTGCATTTATCTTCAGTGTAGTATTTGTCAAGCAAGCTATTCAATTTTCTAACAATATTTCGTTTGCATATAATTCCAATATTAAGTTTGCTCCACATTTCAATCAATTTGTCTGTCACTTGAGGAGTAAATGTCTTATATGAAAACATTTTACTTTGCATTTTAGCACGTTCGGCCAAGAAAAAATAGCATCTAAAGCCGCCCAGAGACAAAATACATGTTGGATGACTTGTTAGTTGACCAAAAAATATTTTCAAAATACACTTATCCGACAAATTTATACACATGTTGGATGACCGCTCATTTTTTTAAAATTCTTGAAGGAGTAACATGAATATTTTCTTATTTTTAGATTTTTTTTATGTTTTTTTAATATATTTAGGTTAAAATTTACTTTTTAATATCATTGCTTTATACAAAAACATAATTTTGTGAAGAACAATAACAAATAATGAAATAAAACGTTTCTGCTCGTACAACGGTCTGATGACAAATCAATACACCATCCGACATGTCATCCAACTTTTCATCCGACCATCGAAAAATCAAACCTTTTTGTTATAAGAGTTCAAGTTAAAAAAATGCAGAAGAAAAATTATTTTTGTTTTTTCATCCGACCAGCCATCCGACCATCCGATAGCCCCATACACGAGAAAAATTACATTGGTCATCCAACAAGTCATCCAATTTGTTTGAAATGTATGGGAGCCTTTAAAATATCCTGTTTAGTTGGCAGATTGAGACCAGTCAAATCAGATAACATACACACAAAAAATTATTGGCTAAACATGTTCAATTAAATTTATTGATCAACAAAATGTAAATGAATCAATCAATGTTTTGATAACCATTTTTGTTATTTTCTTTAACTGTCGAATTACAAATTTTCAACATACAAGATTTTTGTTTTCGCTTTAATTTATTTGAATAGATTAATTCAAAAATATACAAAATAATCGGGATTTACTTTTTTATTGTTGGCAACATCTTGGAAAGCAAAACAGATAAATTTTTTGATAATTTTGTCATAAGCTTACAATTCATTTGTTGAATCAATCATTATTTTAATTGACTATAAATAAAAATTTGATCAAATATTTGATCAAAATCGAAAAAATTTTTGATTGAAAAAATTTTCAATCAATCACCTACAATTTGATGATTGGTATAACAATTTTTGTTGATTGGAGGAATTTCAATCAAAAAACTGATTGAATCCGCGTTTTTGTTGATTGAAATTCGTTTCAAATTTTTTCTGTGTACCAAAAGCAGGAACATCGTGAGAAGGCATATGTTTCAAACTACTTTCGGTACTTATTGATGTTGGTGCGGCTTGGATTGTTGACGGCAATGGATCCATGTTTAAAATTAAATATTAATTAATTAATTTATAAATATTAATATAAGACTTTCCAGCTAGATTTTTAGGTTTTATTCCTTCAAAAGCTGTTAAAAATGTGATTTAGGTCTTAGCTGGAAATCTATCGATTTTATTTTTAGAAAAGCTAGAAAAAGGAACAAAATGTATGGAATATGATTTAACAATTTATAATTCGAGTATGTATTTTAAATATATTCTCTACAAAGTCAAAAATTCGTCTATTTCCACAACAATATCGTATATTTTCCCAAAAAAATTTACGAAAGCGCCCTCTAGCGGCACTCAAAAATAAAAATGAATGTCAAAAATGAATTCCGCGACCCAAAAAACCCACACATACACATTTGATTAAAAGGAAATAGAATTTTTTGCCTCTATTCTTGAACATGTATAGAAAAAATACCTATTTTGAAAAATCCGGGGGCTCGAAATTAACTTTAGAGCTATGGTTTCTTTGGCAAATTTGCTCATAATGACCCATAGAATAAGAATCACGATAAGCCTTTTGGTCGAAAAATTTTGACCCACCCTAATACACATATATTTATATGGCAATACATGTGTAAAATCATAAATTTAATTCATGTTTCAAAACGGTGGCTATGTGTATGCATTCAGCAAAAAAAAAATATTTTTTTTCAGTACCCCAGTAAAAACCAAAAATATAAGTAATAAAAGGTTACCTCATACATTTTGGGGTGTGCAATAATGCTTAAGGTTTAAATTAGGTATAGGATTGCTTATTTTATACATTGTAGCATTGATGATTTCAACAGGGGATGAGACTCAAAGTAATGCATCCACATTATGACAAAGAATACCAGTAAGGTATAAAATAATTGATCAAATTTATAGCAAAACATACGAGTAAGGTATAAAATATAGCATACCGGAAAATAATGCATAAGATTTTACGAGTAGTGAAAAAGTAATTTTGTATTAAATTTACTCACGTGATTGTAAGTAGATTAAATATGAGTGTGTGTCATTAGAAAATTCCTGTCGTGAGCCCATCTCTAGTTTAAGCTTATGCATTTTTTTATCAAATATTTATTTTTAATGTTAGTTTAATGCATTATGCCTCCAATTACAAATAATGTATTATTTCAAAGTTTGAAATAATACACAATGTAACCAAATATAATTCATTCATGATTTAATGTTTAGACATAATAAATATGAAATACATTAAAAATAATATTATTCTGGTGATAAAAAACCTATTCATTATATAACATTTTTTTCAACCCGGGCAAAGCCGGGTGCAAAACAGCTAGTATATAAATAAATAATTACTACGCCTGCATTATGTCTCAAAATTTTACTGACCATACTTTTGTATCATATATAAATATATGAATATTAGGCTGACATTTTTTTTGTGAGGGCAACATTTTTTTCTTCTGATTCTAAATGTCTGGAAATTTTTTTATTCTACTAGGTCTAAAACTTGTTTTATACAAATTTGGGGCCAATCGGATAAAATTAACCAGTGGCGCCCGACGATCATTACATTCATTAATTTTGATAAAAAAATATCTTGCGATACAATATTTGTGGGTGCTGTGGTTTAGTGGTTAGCGTGTTGAACTACTAGCCAGCAAGCCTGGGTTCGATTCCCGGCTCAGGCAGAACAACATTTTTTCAGATATTTATTAGTTTCTATTTATAACTAATATTTATCGCAGCACCCTCCTTCGTTGATAAATAGCACTAAAACGTCAACGAAGAAAAATAATAAAATAATGGCTATTAAACACAGCTTCAAAAATAATTCGCCAGATCGATAACAGATGGCGATGCAACAAATGTATTCAAAATTATTAACACGCGCAATTACAGTGTTGCCATACTAAAGCCCTTCTATCTTTCAAAATCTTTCATCTCTTTTCTATCCCCTTTCCGAAAGAAACATCACGGTTACATTAGTAATTGATAGGCAGCATTGCCTAAGTGTTGTTTTTCTTAAAAAAAAAAACGTTCCAAAAATGGTGGTTTATTACTACGTTGAAAATATTAAAAAAAACAAGAGTGTTAAATTCGGCCGTGCCGAATCTGTTATACCCTCCAACATGCAAATAAATAAAAAAAAAAAAAAATGCAGGGGCGTTTTATTTTTTTTTGGGGGGGGGGGGTCGGTAGTGGTAATTGGGGGGGGGGGGGGTCATTTCTTTTCGAATATGAATTTAAGAATTCATTCGTATACTTTTTGCTCTAAAAAATACAAGTTTATCATAATTAAAAAAAAAAAAATATTCCTCGCCCATAAAAGGGGGGGGGGGGGCGGACCGAAAAAACGAAATTTTTTAATTCTCTGGGTCCAAATTCAGGACTTTGAACTTCTTGTAGCATAAAAATGGTGCATTTGTTAAACAAAAACAAAGAAAATCATGTAAAAATATGGTATTTTGCAGAGGTTGGTTTAGTTCCTCAAGGGGGAACTTTTTTCCCCCTGGACCGATTTTGCTCCTTTACGAACTTAACCTGCCTAGGAACATTAGACATATTCGTGCCAAATGTCGAGAGTCTAGCTCTTTTATTTTGGACTGCATCGTGTTAACTACAGACGGACAGACGGACGGACGGACGGACATCGCTAGAATGTCTTAGAATCGATCACTGATCATAAATATATATACTTTATGGGGTCCTAGACCGATATTTTGATGCGTTACACACGGAATGACAAAGTGAGTATACCCTCATACTGTAGTTGGAGGGTATAAAAATGCGAATAAATATGAAGACACTTTTTTCATAAAGATCGAAACAGACTTTAATTAAAAAATTATTGAAGCCAAATCACACTATTTTATCTCGTGCAGTTATTTTGATCAAAGTTTTAATTTTCCAAAAATTTGATCGAGAGCGCCATGGATTAAAAAAATCAGATTTAAATGAATGATCTTCTTAAGCTTTATGAAAGGATATAGGAAAAAAGTTTTTGAGATTAAAAAAAAAAAAATTCCTGAATAAATAGTAAAATGAAGATTTGCCCGGAAACTTGGAAATATTCAGATTAAAAAAAGATGCCGCTCTAATGTACATACCTTTTGCACATATACCGTCATAGTATATTGTAATATTGAAAGGTATTGTTAAACAGGATATAGATATCCCTTAATTTCCTCAACTCTTGTTGTTCAACATCTCAAAAAAAAACGAGAAAAGAGGAAAATAAATACTACTATATTTATTTCAATTTGTTACAAGGAAATTACCTTATTGTTATCAATTTGCGTTACAAATTTAATTATACTCATAAAGGTTTTTCTTTTCATTCATTTAAACAAAAGGCGAACAAGTACAGAAAGTTTTCAATGGGGTTATAGCGAATTTTGAAAACACTGTGGGTTGGGTGGATTGATATTTCCCCTTTAAAAATCATGGTAAAAATATCTTTGCAGCAACAAGTTCGTAAGGTAGGACTTAGATCATGAGGATAAGCATTTTGCAATCTGACTTCGATCGTTCAATATAATTGTGAGATCTAATTTAATGTATGTTTACATCATACTACTAAAGTTACGTTTGACGGATATAGTGTAAACGCAGCATAAGTAGTTTTATTTTCGATGATATTTCCAAAGAAGTAAGATTTTTTGCAGCATAATTTTTGGTATTTTGTAAAAATATGGTTGTTGTTTATAAAGCGAGTTAAACTCAATTTTTTTTTAATTAAAACAAATATGATAAATAATTAAATTTAATTCGAGCTATTTAAAGAAAATTATAAATGATATTGTATTTTAATTTATGGATCATACTTATTTTAACCAAATGCCTAAAATTGTGCTACAATGGAATTTAACTTTTTAAATATATCATCGAAAACAAAACTACCCACAATCAGTGGTATGATGTAAACACACCTTAAATGTTATATCCCAGCAGAAATAAATCGAGATTTTGGCGACACAGCATCTGTTTATAGCATACCGTAGCGCATCCAAAGAGCGCTCTTAGGGATGCAGTAAAAGGAAGGGGAAAAAATTTTAATTTTTTTTTAAGATTTTTTATTTAAAACTTATAATGTCTAATTATTTTTTGATAAAATTTCACACTTGCTTTCCTTTTTAATATTTTTAACACTTTTTGAATAAAAAAACATGAGTTTTAGACAATGACACATGATTTGACTGCATCATTATTGCGCATTAATCAGCGCTGCAAAGAGCGCTTCAATCATAGCATCTTTGACCGCTGTTCCCAAAAAAAATCCCATAAAAAATGTGAAAATGAAAACTTCCGATATTTTTTTGATGTTCACTTCCGATTTTTTTTTTTTCATTTTGTTTCACATAAATAAAGTTTTGTAAAGTAAATCGAATGAATTTTTTGTTATATTTTTTTAAATTTTAGTTATTTGATTTCAACTTTGAATTTACAGCATCTTTATTCTGCTTAAATCAGCTCTACAAAGATACATGAATTCACTGCATCTTGAATCTGCTTAAATCAGCGCTAAAAAGATACATGAATTTACAGCATCTTTATTCTGCTTAAATCAGCGCTCTAAAGACACGTGATTTCAGTGCATCTAAAGAGCGCTGTTTCTGTGTATCCAACTAGCGCTCTAAAGTGGGACATCGCCTTAGGGAATCATGCATGAATTCAGCGCAACTGGATGCGCTCCTTTACTCAAGTTCCCCTTCCAAAAGCTGCTGAACGTTCAGCAAAATTTCTGCTGGGATGTATACAAAAATTATATGGATATCAATTGTAACAATTTAACGTAACTACACAGAGAAAAATAAATTTCCAACTGAATATTTCAGTTGTATCAACTCAAAATTCGGTTGGTGCTACTAAATTTCGCTGAGGCATACGATTTTTTTAGTTGTTTCCATTAAAAGACAGTTGTATTAACAAAATTTAGTTGTAACTACCAATATTTAGTTGTTTTAACCTTAACACAAATGCATCAACCGAATTTTTGTTGCATCAACTGAATTTCAGTTGGATATTGGCAAATTTGTTTTCTGTGTGTACTGTAATTAATTTCTTTTAACATTTCTTCTTTTTTTATTATTATTTACACTCACACAACAAATACAATTGTCACAACCGTAAATATTCCAACCTCATTTTTGAGATTGTTCCAGCCGCTAGTTCGGTTTTTACAACTACATTTTGGTTATCACAACCGTATTGCAGTTCCCATAACCGTACTGAGGTTGTGACAACCGCATGACCGGTTACAACAACCTCCAAACTGAGGTTGGAATATTTATGATTGTGACAACCGGATTTGTTATGTGAGTGTACATGAAGCTTTTGTGTATGTGTATTTGTATAAAATAACATTCATTATTAGGGCAAGTACTTTCATGCATCTAAAAAAAGAAAATATGTGCCTATAATATGCGTCTAAAAATCCAAAATATGCACTAAAAACTTTAAAAATATGCATCTAAAATTATTGTTGTTACTAAAAAAAATAATTTGTCAACATAAGTTAGGCTTTGCAAAGCTTTGTCAAATATTTTAAGACCCCCGACAAATCTTAAAAATGTTTTATTAAGTGGAAACAATCTTTAGTTAGTAAAATATTTTTTTACTTGAGAAGTTTTTTCTTTAAGTCACTAAATATTTCTGAAGTAAAAAAGTTTCTAAAAGAAAAAAAATATATTAAAAAACAATATTTTTCTAAAACAAGTTATTTTTCAATACTTTGTGTTCTTTATTCTAAAAAAAAAATATTTAGTTTTAAATAACTTTTTTTACTTTTTTCGGAATTTACCGATTTTCAAGTCAAAAAATTAACTTAAAGTCAAAAGACCCCACCCTAACTCTAATCAAAATAAAAATGCAACTTTCCTGTTAAAAAATCTTAAATTTGAAAACATTTTTTTCTTTACGATGAGTAAAGAGATATTCATAAATATCTCAGAATAGGAACATTTGAAATAGGAAAAATTTTTCAGAATCTAAAAATTATGCTTCTAGAATCCATTTTCTTTAAAAAATGCATTAGAATATGATTTCGATAAATAAATACATTTTTCTATAAGAAATAGGGGATAGGGTTTGAATTTTCCTAAGGAAGTTTTGAAAAAATATTGATGAAATTTAAAAAAAGTCAAATTTATATCAAAATATGCAAAAATATGCATTTATACCAAAATATGCAAAAATATGCAACTAGAAAGCAATGCCATTTTATTGCAAATTCTTTGATTTGGATAGATATTTAATTTATGTTATGTTTACAATGCTGAGTAAAAATATGCATTTTCATGAAAGTACTTGCCCTATTCATTATGTAGTTTTATTCTTTGGTAAGCAGTTTAATTGTAAGTTTTGAATGCGATATTAAGAATTATGGCTGTTACCAACCTACCTACCAACCAACTTACTCACCTCCTCCTGATGCAATGCGGTACTCATATTTCAATGTGATCATTAATACGCAGATATGATAGGTTATTTTTATTATTTGTAGTGATAAAAGTTAACTGATATGGTTTTTGTATAAATATATATAGCTGCGTTCAAAAAAATAGCAAATGCTGTAAAAAATTTAAAATAATAAAACTCTATCCCATTGTAAATGAGCAATAGACCAAGGGTACAATTCTCGGAGTCGATAGCTCTCGAAATTTTAATTTAATGTGCAATTTTTCGATATTTCTTTATGCCTAAAACTATGCTTTGATAAATACAAGCTTTTTATATTTTTTTCATGTTATGTTTCAATGCAGTAAAAGAAAAATTAAAAAATCTTGTATTTAGAAACTCTGGAGAATAGAAGAAATCGTCTGTTAATAATGTTCCTCTACAAATTAATTTGTGGGCTAGTGGATTGTCCAATTTTGCTCCAAAGTGTTAATTTTAAAGTACCAGATTTGCGATTACGTAGTAATGATGTGTTTTATGTCCCAGTTCATAGAACAAATTATGCTTCAAATGAACCTATTATTCGGGCTTTAAATGAGTTCAATAGAATTTTTAGTATTAAATATGATAATTACTCAGTTAAGCTACATTTTAGTGATACATTATGTAATTTTTGTAATTCACTAGATTTAATTTACTTTTAAGTTCTAGTCTGTAAGGAATTTATTCCATAGACTCAATAAATAAATAAATAAATTTTTCAAAGCATACTTTTAGGCAAAAAATATTGAAAAATCTTACGTTCAGGTAGA